>OX465106.1:5392245-5428007 GCA_949987565.1 Luidia sarsii | reverse complement strand
GAGATGTCCATTACGGTCGCCTTTGAGACATAACCAACGATGCGTTGCTGATGGTTTGTGACGGCAAGATCAAAAACAGTACCTCTTGTAACCATGACAACTCTACGTATTGAGCCAACGCCATTGTTCCTCCATTTTTTGTGTCGGCGCGATCCACGAAAATGTATCGAGATAGCTTCCCCATACATGCCAGGCAGTCTTCCAAATTGGTTTTCGCTTGAAGGTGTGTACGCTGCACATCTGGTTTGGCGTGTTGCCCAACCGCTGCTGGCCAATGAGACTGCGACATGTCTGCCCAGTCTCACTTGTCAGAAGAAGTGAAGGAGGACGGGCTGGTGGTGCTGCATTTTAATACTGGTGTGACGTGGGGTGGCATTCGTGTAGCGCGGCTCCTGCCGTCAATTTCAATCGACGTTCCTGTGAGACCGTCTGCTACTCCCAAAGTTTCACTGTACACATCATCAGACCCATTTCCTACCCGTTTTCATCGGATATCAAACATTAGGAGGGCCTGATGAAGTTTCCATCATAGCAGGACCTTTTTCCAAGGCAGTTTGCAACATTTCTGCATATTACCTTTTTAATTCGGTTGAAAAAAAAAACCCAACCCAAACATTGGGTCATCAGCTCAGGAGAGCTTTTCGTGAATTTGAAATTCTTCATATCTCGCCGACCGAAGAGATCATACCCTTGACTCTCTACCCATCCACTCTCCCCGAGATGTAGCCTTTGCTGCCCGATGTGCTGCTCGCGGTCATAGCGGTGGCGACGCGGGGAGCCGCTGCCTTTTGCCGGCCTGGCACGGATCGCTTCGGCCGCTCCAGGTACGAACTCCTGCCGAACGTCTCGCTGTCCTGGGCCGAGGCTGGTCGGGCGTGCGCCGAGCGGGGCGGCGTCTCGGCCGTGCCGGACTCCCGCGAGGAGGCCGCGTACCTCCAGGCTTTGGTCGTGGACAGGCTGGGGTGGGAGAGCGCGTGGACCGGCTGCGTCCGAGACGAGGGGAGCGGTCGCTACGTGCAAAGTGGCGGCGGCGGCGGCGGCGACTGGGCGGCTGATGAGCGGGCCTGCCCGGTCCTCATCTGGGCCCCGAGCGAGCCCAGCGGCAACGGGCGCTGCGTGGGACTCTGGGGTTACTTCGGGGGCCGGGTGGACGACGAGGATTGCGAGAAAAAGTTCCACGTCCTGTGCGAGTACCCCGATGCCCGCTACTGCCTGACCGTCGGCGAGCGGGGCCGCCCGGTGTCGCCGTGCCTGCTCGGCGGGGTTCTGGAGGAAATCCCCGGTGCCGGCCTTCTCGCCTGCGGCTCTGCGTGCCGGGCCCGCCCGGACTGTTGCTCCTTCAATCTGCTGGCCTCGGGGGATCGTCTCCTCTGCCAACTGAATAACGTCACTCACGACCAAGCCGATCCCAAGGACGTCTTCGACGACGACTCCTGCACGTACTTCGAGATATAGGAGCGCCCGAGCTCAGCCAACTCGAACTGACACTAGGTCTGTGTAGATAAGACTAGAAGGTTTGCACGGTGGAAGTACTAAAGCGGTGACACCATGTAATACATCTCTTGCGAGCAGTGCGGCTCTGAAAAGAGCCATTAACTATGGCCTGTGTAGTCAGCTCTGCTAGATGACCAAAATATGAAGGCCACCGCTGTAGGTTTATTGTCCGGAGAAACCGTTGCTGTGTGTTGGGACAAGAGGTTCTTGCGTGACATGGCAAAAGACAAGCAACGGTAGCGCCAGTTTTTGGGCCATGCGACGAGGACAGCATGTCGTGGTTTGGAAGGTACAAAGAGAGAGGCCACAAAACCCGGCGAATAATGGAGAAACATGGTTGGACCCTCAAGACCCAGCATTGCCACTGGATACTATCCTGATGATAGGGAGAGAGATACATAGACAGATTGGGCCCGGCTCGACGCTGGCCCCGAATCTTGTACGACGAGGATAAAGATATTTAGCGTAGTACAAATAAGACAACTCGACCTTCTTGATGTTTGCCGTGATATCTTGCTGTGAATATTTTGCTGTAAACAAACAAAAGTGCAGTAGGATCAGGAACTCTTAAAATCCGAAAGGAACTCGACACGAATGACAAATCACTGCTTGGTGAATGATTTCTTGAGGACAAAATACTTGTGAGGATTTTCAGACTGAATGAGGTACAGATGTACCGTACGTGGACATTGTTTGTAGACTATAAATCACGCGTGTATACGCGTCACTTAGGGTTAGTTTGTAAACTTTGTACCACCGTGCATCTCGAATTTGAAATCGTGTTGTGTCAAATATTATAGGGGCGTAACTTATGACATTGGACGAAATATGGGCTTAGGCCTATATAAAACGAAGTGGGGGGGGGAGTGATGACGTCAGAGAGACCCGCCCGGGTGGGGGTACCTGGGTCATAGACTCGAGGAGGCTAAACGAACGAACTGCAGCAAATGGGTGGGGAAAAAGACGCGCTATAGTCTACGGGATGTAGCCGTAACCGCTTTGGGAAGCGGTGTTCATAGACTAGTGTGTATAACGTCAATCAGTCAGTCAGTCAGTCTATCAATTATCGAAAAATGCCTATTAAGAGGAGCAGGGGTAATTTGGGGGTGGGGTTTGTTTACAGCAAATGAGTTTGAACTACTTTGTCAATTAATTAGCGTATATTTAAATCAATTTTATTCATCACTTTTCAGGAAATAAATTCAAGGCACCTCATGAAACTTGCATCGCTGCCTTTCCTTCTTTAAATAAAACTGTGCAAAGTATTAATGTCTGACTCTATTAAGTTGGTTTTGGTTATACAAGTTCGCAGATCATTCTCATATTATAATGATCATATTCCTATTATAAGTTAGCATGCGTGATAGCATAATGACAAAGACAAAAACAGCTAGGAAGAGGGGGTGACTATTAAGATACGCATTAGAGATGATGAAGAGAATAAAATGAGAAAATTCGGACGATCAAAAAAGAGCGCCCTCTCTCAAAAGGACAATGTCAAGCAGTCGGTAATGAAGCAAGGTATTAGTCACAAAAACGTCAGTATATCAAGTAAATAGGCCTTTCTTAATATCTATGCAAATTGTATGCATTGAGCCCAAAACGAGGCACGGACACTAGATTTCCAAGATGGCGGTAAATTCAAGGGACTTTACCATTGTTCCTAAGACTAGAGTAAGATAACTTTCGGTTTTCTTGAAGAAAAGATAAAAAAGCAACTGAAACAAAGGAAAAATAATCTTGAAAATCTAGCGCCCATAGCTTCGCTTCCAGGTCGATGCATGCATTTTGCAAAATATTAAGAAAGGTCTATAATAGGCCGTTTCCTGCCAAAATGAATTATAATCTAACCCCTACTCCCCAAAGAAAAATACTGATAAAAATACAGATACAAAAAAAACAACACCCCAAACGAACCCGGGGCTGGTGCGCTGTGAATAACTCTACCAAGACGGGGACCGATCGCCACGACACGGCCGTGTAAGTGGAGAGCCAACCACCCGTCTTATTTGAGTAAGGCGCGGTGCCATTTCAGTGGCGACAATCAAAAGCCAGCGGTGCACATGACATTTTGACAATGCTATGTCAAGGTCGCATGGTTCACGCTCAAATGGCCGTTTACAAAATTAAAGCTTGGGCTTGGGCTTAGGCTTCGGTCGCGTTTCTCTTAAAATCGTCGACATTTCACAGCCTGGACGTTCAGGTTTCGTCAGACAGAGACGAAGCCTGAGCCTGATCCGTGGATTCGTCAAGGGCCAGAGTCCGTATAGCAGCCCCATAGTTCGTACTCGTAGTAATGTGAGCGCAGAGCGTTTTAACGCTGCTTGTTTTCACCGTAATTTCACCGGATTACAGCAACGATATTGACGAAAAATGGCTGAGTGTTTATTGGCTGCATTGTGTCCACGGACCAGTGAGAATCATCGGGGTAGTCAGTGTCATTAGACCGATTGCGCGACCACTGTTTACATGCCACTACGTGACTTACAATGGGTATTTTTTCATATCATTTGGCACAGAGCAGAGATGGAAATGTACATAGAAGAATGTGGACAATATGATTGACTTCTTTGCTTGTTTCCACCTTTGTTCGACACCAAATGAGAAGCAAATATACCCACTAGATGTTACGTGATGGCACGTAAACATTGGTCGTGCAATCGGTCTACTCCTAGACTCCAAATCCGCTGACTGAAAGCCTTTAGCTTCGTTTCTAAATGTTACACTGCATTTTGAAAACGAATCTAAAGCTTCGACTTCAACAAAGAACTCCAACGTGTGTTTTCTGCGTTTGGATATCAGAAACAAAACAGGAGCCGGAGCCTAAGCCGGGTTTTGGAAAAGGGCCCTAGACTAAGTTGATCTCTGCGTGACGTAATGATTTTCGGCGAGTTTAATATTGGTCCCAATTTGAAAGCATGCAAATTCAACTGGGAAGAGGTGTAGTACAGCGTACTTTTGGACGGGATTATAGCAAATATTGCTTTATAGGGAGGGGCTCTACTGACCAGTGGTGGATTTCACATAGCCTTACGAAGCATCGTAACTCAACTTACGATGGATAACCCATCGTAATTTGTGATACACTGTTTGGTTTCTGTGCATCGCTCATCGTCTTGCGATTGATCGTAAGTTACGATTGGTTGGTGAAATCGACCCCATGAGCGCTAAATAGCCCTACTCGATAGAGTTTGGACGAGGAGAGGGAATCGTGATCTATAACAAAATAATCTGATTGTTTTTTCTTATTTTACTTACAAGAAAAAAAATAAGAATAAATACATTTCACACAGGTAAATAAACGGAGAATTCTCCAACTTCTCAAAACGAGCACATTTTGCTGTTTGCATAGAAAAATGGAAATATTTCTCTTTTTTTATAAAATAATTTCAACCAAAATTAGAAAGCCAATGGAGTACCAATATGCTAATGTATCCTAATAATTCAATAATTCAATTATTCTGAGCAAAACCTCCAGGTAGTCTGTGTCTATAAACCATTTACTGTACAAGGTGGTAACTCTGCTACCGGGATGCTCAAAGGCTCAACTCACAATGGTCAGCAAATCGATGATGCAAAAAGGCGGGTGCTTGTATACATAACAGAAGGCCATCTTAGATTCTACTTAAAAGGGTTGGCACTTCTAGCAAACTGGTTTACATGATTGTATATAAATAGTATTTAGTGTAAAGGAGAAAAAGGGGGAGCCACCCCTATTGTTTTGAATGCCGACTATCTGGAATAAAGAGTTGAATTTCACATCTTTTACACAAACATTTTGAGGCGCATATGTTCCAATGAGTCTGACTTTCGCCGCCATACACGTGTATTGGCCAGTAACTTGGTTGCTAGAGGCTAAAGTTCTCGCCAAGTGAAGAACTCCATTGCTAAAGTCTATTCCATTCCCAGAAGTTCGGCACTAAAACAAAAGCCACCAGGTCCCAAGGACAAGCCCAAGGTTCCCTTAGTTACTTCCTACCACCCTTCTCTTCCTCCTCTCAGGAAGATAACTAAGGAAAACCACCATATTCTCAACACTTCAGATCGTCTGGCTGATGCCATTCCTAATTCGCCTGTTTTGGCTTTCAGGCGCCCCCGTAACCTGCGTGACTTAATTGTCCGAGCAGAGGTTCCCCCTTTGGACTCTTCCCCTCCAACCAAATTTGGTACATTTAAGTGTACCTCGAAATGCATTGTTTGCAAGACACATGTCAAGGAAATAGACTCTTTCAATGGACATTCTTCTGGAACTACCCACACGACCTATGGCTCTATCACGTGCACTACCTCAAACATCATATACCTCATCTCTTGTAGAGTTTGTAATATTCAGTATGTTGGCGAGACCAAAAACACCCTAAAAACGGATCTATGGCCATATAGGTCTACTATCAAAACCGGTAAAATGGACACCCCTGTTGGGTATCACTTCAATCTTCCTGATCATTCGATATCAGATATGAGTGTACTGGGCATAGAATCACTAGGTCACCGTAGTAATGCTGTCCGTCTTAGCCGTGAGAAAATGTGGATGAAGTGTCTTCGGACTATTCAACCACATGGTCTCAACATCCAGGAGGGTAATGACTAACACCATGCAGCTTTCTGGTAATCCTTCTTTTGTGTTCAGTCCTTCACACTTCTCTCTTTGATCTTTCCCCCTCTTGTCACTAATCCCTACCCTACTCCCTGCCCTTCTCTTTGATCTTTCCCCCTCCTCTCACTAATCCCTACCCTACCCCTTGCTCTTCCCTTTGATCTCTCCCTACTAGCTTCACTCTTTGTCCTTTGTTTCTCATCCGTGTCCTATTCACTCTCTCCCCCTTCCTTCGTGTACATGTATGCGTTTTGTCCTTGTCACTCTGCCTTTGAGAAAGGTCCTGCTAGGATCGGAACGTCAGGCCCACTAAATTTTAAGAAAAACATTAAACCACGTAAAACATGCAATTGATAAAAAATGTACTTCAGTATTATGCAAACATTTTGCAAACTGTCAACTGACTAAAATGTTAAAAAAACGAATATCAAAAAGGGGGCCTGACGAAATTCTTATAACTGCTCCCTCCCATTATCAAATTAAGTATATAGGTCGGGGGTCACGGAGAGACATTTG
Source organism: Luidia sarsii (assembly GCA_949987565.1). Taxonomy (NCBI): domain Eukaryota; kingdom Metazoa; phylum Echinodermata; class Asteroidea; order Paxillosida; family Luidiidae; genus Luidia; species Luidia sarsii. The sequence goes on along the minus strand of OX465106.1, from coordinate 5,421,400 downwards.
AATGTAACTCTATAGACCTTTTTTTACGTGACGTCATGCTGGACCGCCTTACAATGGCTGCGCACAGTGTAAACCCAAACCCAAACCCAAACCCAGACCCAAACCCAAACCCAGACCCAGACCCAGACCCAGACCCAAACCCAAACCCAGACCCAGACCCAGACCCAAACCCAAACCCAAACCCAAACCCAAACCCAAACCCAGACCCAGACCCAGACCCAAACCCAAACCCAAACCCAAACCCAGACCCAGACCCAAACCCAAACCCAAACCCAAACCCAAACCCAGACCCAAACCCAAACCCAAACCCAAACCCAATCTAAAACCAAAACACTAACCCTAACCTAACCTTCACCCTCACCCTAAGAGTCGGATTTGAAGTTCGATTAGAAAGCAGATAGTTAGTTTTGATCAGACCGCTTATTTTGAATGGGCCGTGGTTAGACGGGCTGGCTCTCTTTGACGTCACCTTTGACGTCATCGTCCACGGGAACTGCCTTGTAGTCGTTCTTGCCGTTGCTCGTGCCCTGCCCGGATGTCCGGTCGGAGGGTAACCGGAAGAGCGAGCTGAAGTCGAAAGTTTGACCCTCTGCGTTGGGAGAGAAGAAGGCGATCAATGATCATCAGCCAGCAGTGCTGTCGGACAGACTCGAATTCGAGTCACAAAACATCGAGCCCGAGCCACATCTTTCGAGTCCGAGTCCCGAGTCGTCCAGGTCGAGTCTGAGCCACGAGTCACAAAGGCCGAATCTGGACCCGAGTCACCTTTACATTCAACACTGCATTTAAAAACATATCTACCTATTTTGGAAAGTTTTCTCGAATTACATTTTCTTTGGGCCTGCTCGCGTCGTCGAATAATCCGTCGATATGCAAATCCTTTGATCAACCCGTGCGCCCCGATTCGAGCCTGTCAAAGCTTGCGGGCGGCTGCATAGCAGTCTATCGAGTCTCTAGTACAAGCCCGAGTCCCGTGTCAGTCCGTGTCCCGTGTCTTGTAAAAGACTAGTTGACTATTTGGGAGGCCATCATCTAAGGGCTGGATAGCTCAGATGGTAAGAGCGCTGGTACGTTAATCGATGCAAGTTAATGTTTCAAATTGTTCAAAAGTTTCCAGTCAGTGTTTTCCTTTGTTTGTTTGACCTTATCTTGGGGGTACCGGTAGTCCCTTTTCTGGGAGTCGGTGTCGTACTCACTTCCAAACGCCTCGCCGTCCTGCACCGTCTCGGGGAGGGCGCGGTGGAGAGTCTCCGGCAGCAGGAGAGATAGGGCGCCGGCCAGCAGGGCGCTGCAGGCGAAGACGACGGCGGGGAACGGCTCCCAGACCTTGCCCATGAGCAGGACGAGTGGCGCTATGACGCCGCTGATGCGGCCACTCATGGACGACATGCCCATTCCCATGGTCCTGGGAAGATAAGGGGGGTCGGAGGAAGAGGAAAGTGAGGAGGAGGAAAATGAGGAGGGGGAAGGAGGAGAAGAAGGAGGAGGGGGAAGAGGAGGAGAAGGAGGAGGAGGGGGAAGAGGAGGAGGAGGGGGAAGAGGAGGAGGAGGGGGAGGAGGCGGAGGAGGAGGAGGGGGAGGGGGAAGAGGAGGAGGAGGAGGAGGAGGGGAGGAGGGGGAGGAGGGGGGGGGGAGGAGGAGGAGGAGGAGGAGGAGGAGGAGGAGGAGGAGGAGGAGGAGGAGGAGGAGGAAAGAGGAGGGGCTATTTGTGAGGGTGTTTGACTCGGGCTTGGGTGGATGTATTTTTTTCTTTCTTTGAGAGCATACCCTTTGTCACTCCCTCCATTCACTCTTTCTTTCTGTCTTCCTTCCCTCCATCCCTCTCTTTCCGTCTGTCTCTTCCCTCATCACTTCTCTTTTCCTCCCTCCTCCCCTCTCTCTCTTCCCACTCTCTCTTCGTCTCCACTTTACTCCCCACCCTTCCCCTCTCTTCTCTCTATTTCTCTACTTTCTCTCCCCCACATTATTTCTCCCCCCGGCTTTCTACCCTTTCCCCCTCTGCCCCTTTCTTCCCTCTCTCTCCTCTTTTTCTATGCCTGTCTTTCCCTACCTTTTCCTCTCTTTCCCCCTCCCAGCCCTCCCTCAATCTTTCCCCTCTATCTCTCTCTCTTCCTCTCTCTCCAGAAGCTATGTCTCTTGACTTCGGAGATCACGTCATGACATAATTAACCATGTCTCCCTTTCTCCGCCAATTCCAGCTCTTTATTTAAGTGTACCAGACATTGTCACGTTTGTATGTGACGAATAAAACTTTGGAATTTTAATTTCAATTTGAACAGGGCACGACCTCTGGTCTTGGTGCTTATTTTACCGGCTCTTCTCAGAGCCATATATACTCCATCTTGAAAGAAATGACTTACGCGGTGTCATCCTTTCCGTATTGTGATTCCACTCTGAATCGGTACAAGAGAGCTGTAGCTCAGAGAGGCGTCGGGGGAACCTGACAGCACTCCCCCTCCCTCCCCCGACTTTCCCGGGGAGCAAATAAAAACAAAAACGAAAAGACCTTGTCGCGCTCACCTGATGGTGGTCGGGTACAGCTCTGCGGAGTAAATGTAGATGATGTTGAAGGAGCCCGAAATGGCGAACTTGCCCACCATGGCAACCGATGCTCGGGCAATGCCGATCGCTGGATAGAAATAAAAGCAGAGAGAGAGAGGGGTACGAGATGAAAAGATGGACTGAGAGTAAAAACAATAGTGGATAATGGATATGGTGAATATTGGGAGTAAAGTGAATAATATAGTAAAGTTAGTGAATAGGGGCCTATAGTGAATATATGGAATATAATAAATGTAAAATGAGATTTGAAGGTTGGCATGGTGAGAATATCAGGATAAATAGGTTTGCGGAGACACCATGTAAATTCTCTTTTGTGAGTAAGTGTGGTTCTGAAAAGAACCGGAGGAACTCGACGTTTCGAACAGTATACTCTGCTCGTCTTCAGGAGAATGCTGGATTCCAACTGGGAGTGGGGCTTATGTAGTGTGGAGAGGGATCCTGGTGAGGGGATTAGCTCAATGGAGGGTGAAGGCGGGAAATGTAAAGGCGGGAACAAGGGGATGCTGCACAGGATCCTAGTTCACCAGGATCCCTCTCCACACTACATAAGCCCCACTCCCAGTTGGAATCTAGCATTCTCCTGAAGACGAGCAGAGTATACTGTTCGAAACGTCGAGTTCCTCCGGTTCTTTTCAGAACCACACTTACTCACAAAAGAGAATTTACATGGTGTCTCCGCAAACCTATTTATCCATCATAATAAATGTAGTGGATAAAGTGAATAATTATTGAAAATATAGTTGATATAGCTGATAGGCCTATTGTGAATATAGCGAATAATTATAGTGAATATGGCGAATATACCGAATAAAGGGAATATAATGAATATATCGTATAAGTGAATATAGTGGGGGTGGAGGGAGTGGAGGGGGTGGGGTTGGGCGGGGGTTGTGGCGACTCACGGACGAAGGCGCTCGTCAGGCAAGCCAGCCCGCCGACCGTCAGGTAGAGGGAGAGGGAGAGACGGCGGCCCAGCCGCTGAATGGCCAGCCAGCTGCTCAAGTAGGCCGGCAACTCCACCGCTCCGGACACGAAGGCGGCCAGGTAGTCGTTCACCCCGAGCGCCGAGGTGCTCAGCGCCAGCCCGTAGTACACCAAGCTGTTGACGAACCTGACGTATCGGAGCAAAATTCATACAAAAAACAAAGGTGCGTTCTACACCGTCAAAAATATTGGCACAGCGGGTGACTGGATTTCCCCCCTTAATATCATGTCTTCCTGCCTCTCCCTTCTGTTCCTCCGCACCCAGCCTCTATTTCCCCTCCCTCTCTTTGGCCACTCTCTCTCCCTGTCTTAAATGTGACTGCAGGTTCCTTTGTCTGTCTATTTGTCTGTCTGTTTGTCTCCCTCTCCGCACTCATTCATAGTCTTTCGACCTTTCTTTCCCTTTTCTCTGCGGCCGTCAGTCTCTTTCTCTAACGGTTCTTTCTCTCTCTGTCCCTCTCTGTGACTCACTTTGTCTCTCTCTGTCTCTCCCCGTCTCTCTCCCTGTCTCTCTCTGTCTCTTTCTGTCTCTCTCTGCCTCTCTGTCTCTCTCTGTCTGTCTCTGTCCCTCTCTGTGACTCACTTTGTCTCTCTCTGTCTCACCCCGTCTCTCTCCCTGTCTCTCTCTGTCTCTTTCTGTCTCTCTCTGCCTCTCTGTCTCTCTCTGTCTCTCTCTGTCCCTCTCTGTGACTCACTTTGTCTCTCTCTGTCTCACCCCGTCTCTCTGCCTGTCTCTCTCTGTCTCTTTCTGTCTCTCTCTGCCTCTCTGTCTCTCTCTGTCTGTCTCTGTCTGTCTCTGTCTGTCTCTCTCTGTCTGTCTCTGTCTCTCTGTCTCTCTCGCTCTCTTTCGCTGTCCCTATCTCTCTCGGTCTCTTTCGATGTCTCTGTCTCTCTCTCTCGGTCTGTCTCGGACTGTCTCGGTCTCTGTCGGTCTCTTTCGGTCCGCTCTCTTTTCGTCTTTCCGCCTCTTTTTTCTCTGTCTCTATCTTTGCGTCCCCCTTCTCTGACTTTCTGTCTCTTCTGGCTGTTCATCCCCGTGTATTTATCGATACAGCATCAAGCATAATGGACAGTGTGTAATAAAGTATGTTCATACAGCTATTACACATGCATCGAAGCTACATACAATTTTTTTTGTCAGCATGCAGGCAATCAGGCCAAGCACGGAGCACGCCGTGCAGGTTGAAGTGCATCTAATATATCGATTGGGGGTCTATGTACAATTCAAAAACGGGTCCTACTTCCCTGGGAACTCGCATATCCCTTGATCCCTCGGGAACTAGACTATAAGGAAAATCCAGCTACTCCGGAAATCAGGGCTATGTATCATCGCTGTTGGCTTACGGAGGCCCCTGAGTGCCATCACTCTATTTGGCGACATGACAAATAATTTGCGAGACAATTGACGACTTGATTACCTCAGAAACGTTTTCCTGAGTCCACTGGTTAACATGATCTATCTCGCCGTGTCGTCATCAATTTCCTTTTTTTTCCAAAATCCATTTGGCAAGATAATCAATCTTGTCGACTTAATAGGACTGATGACAGAGACGGCAATATGAACTTCATAGACATGTCGTTGTGATGAATGTCATGAATGAATGTCAGCGAAACTGAGTTTAGACGACATAAAGCGTGAAAGAGTGCATAAGACTTCTATTTGTTTCAGAAGATACGGTGCTTTGAATAGTATAACTTTAATGTCACGTGGTTGATCACGTGATGACTTCATCTTCATCTTCACTTTTTCTCTACAACTCCCTTTATAATCATCAGCAATTATTCAGTCCACTCAGACCTGTACTTCAGAAGATATTGTTTGTAATTTAAAGAGTGCACCTTTAATATGACGTCACATCTCATTGTGATATCGCCTATAATTTTATGTGACCCGGCACAGCATAATGAAGAATAACCCCCACTTTTGAGATTTTGAGATTTTCTAATGATGTGAAAGAGTATACCATTAGCTTTCAAATGATATCAAAATTATTTCCGTGTGAACTTTGTTGCAAATAGTACCAGGGGACTTCGCTCGTTCGTTTGGTACCAGACACATTATAGCAGCGCCATTCTAACTCCTCGAAAGCGGCCATTCAAAAAGGCAGGAACTTTATTTTCATGTAAACAGTACACAAACACTCCCCCGAAATCCTCGTTTTTCAACATTTAGAGACGTATTTCGGAAAAATCCTTTGCAAATAATATCCTCCAATACATTAACTTTCCGATTTTTTTTTTTTATCGAATTGAGAAGATACTTTGACTTCAGGCGTTGTTTACTCTAACAGTGTTTTGGTGGGATATTCCTCATGTCGCTGTGCCGGGTCATATATGTTTACCTGTAACACGTACGTCCATGATTTTCAGAAAAATGTGAACTCAGTTGGACATGTACTTCTTAAGATATAGAGTTCTAAAGAGTGCACCTTTAATGTGACATCACCTGACAAGCAGCTGACGAAATTCCTCTTGGACGGTCCCTTGTTGGCTGTCTGAGAGTTAAAGGGTCTGTGCAATACAAGTTTCATTACTTAAATCCATGCTACAGAACTGTTTTGAAATGGCTGGTCCCTCCTCCATCCCTGGCAAAGACCAGTTGACTATTTGGAAAGGCCACCATCTAAGGGCTGGATAGCTCAGATAGTAAGTGCACTGATAGTAAGTGCAAAATCCAGAGATCTCGGTCTCTAGTCCCGGTCTGTTCAAGTTTTCTTTATTGCAACTTTTCAAAGATTGTTCACCTTGAAGTTCCCAGTAAGTTTTTCCTTGAGTTTGTTCGGGGAAAAAAACTATGAAGATGATTTTTCTTGAAAAGAGGGCTGTCTAGATCGACCTTGGGTATAATGGCGTGAGTCATATCCCTCTTGGCTGGTTGATTGGGCCTCGGCAGCGGATCCTAACGGTCCAGACCCACACAAGATTGCCCCGGTGCGCTTTGTGTTCGCTGTAGTCATACACGTCATACACAAGCCGCGACACTCAAGTCTGCGACCCGTTCCGCTACTTACCAGTTGAAGAAAATGTTCAGCGATTTCTTGCGCATGTTCGGCGTCCGGAAAAGATCGAGCTGGGTGTTCTGGCGGGCCAGCACGCCTGAAGGCTGTGGAAATGGAAATAAACAGTCAAACATAAAAACGGACGAACGGACGAACGAACGAACGGACGGACGAACGAACAAACAAACAAACAAAAAGAAATCAATAATTATCGAAACATTGTCGACAACATTTAGAGGGCCAGCGTTTCGATACTAGCTACCTTTCTCAAGGGCAGAATGTTCTGCTAGGATCGAAACGTCAGTCACTCGGTATAATTGTTTTTAAACAAAGCAAACCATTTGCTTTTTTGGAGGATCCAACGTAAGGGTTGAATAGCTCAAGTGGTAGAGCGCTGGTATGTTACAAGATGTTTTTGTCAAATTTTTTTATTTCTTTAGCTTCCAACCAAATAATGCAGCTTTTCCGACCAGTTTTCTTTATTCATAAATCGTTCAACAATGCGGCCACTTTCTGAGGTCGCCGAACTGTTTTGACCGGGTTTATTTAACTAATTTCTTGCATCTGGGTGAAAATGGTGGCGTGATCCCTCAAGATATGCAGCATTAATTTAAGGGTTGAATGACCTGACTGGCGCCCCAAGTTAAGTCTGGAAAAGACCACAGCTGACTACTTTGGAAGACTGCCAGGAAATGACTGTATAGCTCAAGCGGTAAGAGTGCGAGTCGACATTACAACGGAGGATCGGGTTCGAATTCCACGCTCTCTCTATCACTCTCGTCTTCACGACCGATGCAAAGGAGGGGGATTGTAGAGGCTGAACTTTGCAATTCACCTGTTCGTCTGATTGCTCATAGCTGGCGACGCCTGGGGCCGATGTGCCGTTGCATTTGGCGATCCGTTTGATGATAGTATCGGCTCGCTCGAACTTCTTCTTGGCGATCAACCAGCGTGGGGACTCGGGCAGAAAACTGCAAGATGAAAGGAAACAAGATTCGATCCTTGTTTCGACAATCCACGTTAACGTTTACTGAGGCTAGTCGGATATGATGCTGCAATATTCCGCTAATCGACTTGTTGGCTACTCTACTAACTGTTACTGTGTACGGTCATGAGTCATGACCCACTGATCATGACCTGCTTCCAGAACTCTGTTACACGTTAATTACTCGGGTTATACATCTTGCTCACTGTACTTGTTATGGAACGGCTATTGTTATCGTTCTGTGGTGTGTATAATTAAGTTGCAATGTGGAATAGATAGTGCACTCCAGTGCATGCCGAGCCAAGAAATCGAGAATAAACCAGGTTATCGCAGTGCATTACATATGCTGTCAGTTGATACTTTGACACACATTGGCCCACGAGTTGCACACCGATAATTCCAGTAATCTCTTGGAAAAAGCCTAGGTGACGCCACATCACTAAAACGGAAATCATTGGGCTGGGAGTTTAGTACGGAGGCCACTGAGCGCCATCCTTCTTGACGACATGACAAAACAATTTGCAAGACAATTTAAGCCGCCACGACGACATGACGCTTTTTTTCTTTGCTAAACGCACTTGACAGCGTAATCTATGTCATCATTTATTTATTTATTAATGAGATTTATCAAGATGATCATTTTTATGTTTCCAGTTTGACGCAATAGTAAGTGAGGAACAATAGTTTGAACACGATACAGTATACACCGCATAGGAATATCGTTCAGAATTAAAAGAAAGCCTACATTTTTGGCATTATCATAACCTCTGCGATTTGATATTGTACTTGATTTTCATACGGAAGTAAGTTTGCATTTATAGATAGCTACTCATGCGTCGGTGAGAATGTAAATCGATGAAGGTTTGCCGTTCACAACGCGTAGTTAGCAGTATTTGATCAATGCTTTGCCCGATTGCCTTGTGATATGCGTCGGTGGTGAGAATGTAATTCACTGAGCGTCTGCCCTACTTCCAGATGTGTAGTTAGCACCGTTAGCTCAGTGCTTTGCCTCAGTGCCTGCTAAAAATAAACGTCGATGACAGCTAGGGCGGATTTCGAATTTGACCTTGGTCGACAGTGGGTTGGATTCGAAAACGTATAGCGGCGCGTGTACACCTCTTTCAATTATAGATTTATGCGTCGAGTAAATAGCTTGTGTCAAAATTGTCTGAGATTTTTCTCCCGTCACCGTACTCACAACATGTAGAGGTATAAGACGATGAAGGGCCAGGCAATGGCAAGCTGCAGAGTTCGCCACTCCCGGATGAAGTAAGCAAGGACGGCCAACAGGGCGTAACCAATCGAGAAGGCGATGCTTACCATAGTACCAACCACGGACCGATAGTCAGGGCCCACGATCTCCGTCACTGTTGAGAGAGAAGAGAAGAGAGGGAGAGGAAGATAGAGAGGGAGAGGGAGAGGGAGAGGGAGAGGGAGAGGGAGAGGGAGAGGGAGAGGGAGAGGGAGAGGGAGAGGGAGAGGGAGAGGGAGAGGGAGAGGGAGAGGGAGAGGGAGAGGGAGAGGGAGAGGGAGAGGGAGAGGGAGAGGGAGAGGGAGAGGGAGAGGGAGAGGGAGAGGGAGAGGGAGAGGGAGAGGGAGAGGGAGAGGGAGAGGGAGAGGGAGAGGGAGAGGGAGAGGGAGAGGGAGAGGGAGAGGGAGAGGGAGAGGGAGAGGGAGAGGGAGAGGGAGAGGGAGAGGGAGAGGGAGAGGGAGAGGGAGAGGGAGAGGGAGAGGGAGAGGGAGAGGGAGAGGGAGAGGGAGAGGGAGAGGGAGAGGGAGAGGGAGAGGGAGAGGGAGAGGGAGAGGGAGAGGGAGAGGGAGAGGGAGAGGGAGAGGGAGAGGGAGAGGGAGAGGGAGAGGGAGAGGGAGAGGGAGAGGGAGAGGGAGAGGGAGAGGGAGAGGGAGAGGGAGAGGGAGAGGGAGAGGGAGAGGGAGAGGGAGAGGGAGAGGGAGAGGGAGAGGGAGAGGGAGAGGGAGAGGGAGAGGGAGAGGGAGAGGGAGAGGGAGAGGGAGAGGGAGAGGGAGAGGGAGAGGGAGAGGGAGAGGGAGAGGGAGAGGGAGAGGGAGAGGGAGAGGGAGAGGGAGAGGGAGAGGGAGAGGGAGAGGGAGAGGGAGAGGGAGAGGGAGAGGGAGAGGGAGAGGGAGAGGGAGAGGGAGAGGGAGAGGGAGAGGGAGAGGGAGAGGGAGAGGGAGAGGGAGAGGGAGAGGGAGAGGGAGAGGGAGAGGGAGAGGGAGAGGGAGAGGGAGAGGGAGAGGGAGAGGGAGAGGGAGAGGGAGAGGGAGAGGGAGAGGGAGAGGGAGAGGGAGAGGGAGAGGGAGAGGGAGAGGGAGAGGGAGAGGGAGAGGGAGAGGGAGAGGGAGAGGGAGAGGGAGAGGGAGAGGGAGAGGGAGAGGGAGAGGGAGAGGGAGAGGGAGAGGGAGAGGGAGAGGGAGAGGGAGAGGGAGAGGGAGAGGGAGAGGGAGAGGGAGAGGGAGAGGGAGAGGGAGAGGGAGATGGAGATGGAGATGGAGATGGAGATGGAGATGGAGATGGAGATGGAGATGGAGATGGAGATGGAGATGGAGATGGAGATGGAGATGGAGATGGAGATGGAGATGGAGATGGAGATGGAGATGGAGATGGAGATGGAGATGGAGATGGAGATGGAGATGGAGATTGAGATGGAGATGGAGATGGAGATGGAGATGGAGAGGGAGAGGGAGTGGGAGAGGGAGAGGGAGAGGGAGAGGGAGAGGGAGATGGAGATGGAGATGGAGATGGAGATGGAGATGGAGATGGAGATGGGGATGGAGAGGGAGAGGGTCAGGGAGAGGGAGAGGGAGAGGCAGATGGAGAGGCAGAGGCAGAGGCATATCGTGGCAGAGGAAGAGGGAGAGGAAGAGGGAGAGGAAGAGGGAGAGGCAGAGGGAGAGGCAAAAGGGGAGGCAGAGGGGAGTGAGGGGGAATTAGTAAAGACAAACAAGTAGGCAGGTAGCCGAACAAACAACCCAAAGGGCAAACACGAACAAACGAAACAGACACAAACTAAAAGAAAAAAAGCCCCCCCCCAAAAAAAACCCAAACAAAACACATGTGGTTGGAACACGGTGGGAGAATGAGGTCATTGGTATTCAGAACGCACTTCAGATATCAAGGAATATGCAAACAACTTTCATTCTGACGTCATTCTGGCTCAATGGCTGATTCACAATAGTGCGCCCTTAAAAGCCCTACACAACGTTGGTAAAGGTTAACAGATTGCCAGATTGTTTAGGTTAATACCACTGAACATTCGGAAAAAAAAGAAATCCAGCGAAGGTTGTAGCTCAAAGGGTAATCCGAGAAAGTAGAAAAAGGCAAAAAGCCATCACATTTTTCGTACGGGCCTGTAGTTTAAGAATTACTTTATTACTCGCGAGTAATAAACTATTTGTCGATGTTTGAGTGAAGATTTCTCGAACAAGTACAGCATCCAAAACCATACGATTTCAACATGAGGATTACATCATGACCATCTACAAAATGTGTAAATTAGAAGGAAATCTGGGAATATCGACGTTTTCCGATCTGCCCAATGTTGTATTGGGCCTTAAGTGTTTGCAACGCGTTGACCAATCACAATGCACGTTTGTTTGGCGCACTATAGGGAATGGCCCTCGAGTCCCTACATCGCCCGTAATCACACTTAGTGCGACTAGGGTTTAAAGATAGAGAGCTCGCCGTTTCGATCTCTCATGCAAAACATTCCATTGAAATAATTATTGAAACGTCGGGCCCTCGTTCTATTTTATTATGTTTACCCAAGACAAAAGTGATGAGGTACACCCCGTAGTTAGCTCCGGCGATGAAAAAACGCAGGGCCATGTAGCCGACGATGGAACCGACGTAGGCGTTTGCTACGCAGGCGATGAATGACATGGTGAGACTGATGAAGAAGGTGATCTTACGCCCAGTCCTGAACGAGAATCAAATCAAATCGATAAGCCGGTGTTTAAGTTAGTGTGAGTTGCTTCTTTCTTAGGTATTGTTCGAGTTCTGCCCTGCCGGCACTGACCAGCTCTGCCCTGTCCTGCCCAGCTCTGCCCTGTTCTGCCCAGCTCTGCCCTGCCCAGCCCTGCCCTGCCCTGCCCTGCCCTGCCCTGCCCAGCTCTGCCCTGTCCTGCCCTGCCCTCCCCAGCCCTGCCCTGCCCTGCCCTGCCCAGCTCTGCCCTGTCCTGCCCTGCCCTCCCCAGCTCTGCCCTGCCCTGCCCTGCCCTGCCCTGCCCAGCTCTGCCCTGTCCTGCCCAGCTCTGCCCTGCCCAGCCCTGCCCTGCCCTGCCCTGCCCAGCTCTGCCCTGTCCTGCCCTGCCCTCCCCAGCCCTGCCCTGCCCTGCCCTGCCCAGCTCTGCCCTGTCGTGCCCTCCCCAGCTCTGCCCTGCCCTGCCCTGCCCTGCCCTGCCCTGCCCTGCCCTGCCCAGCTCTGCCCTGTCCTGCCCAGCTCTGCCCTGTCCTGCCCAGCTCTGCCCTGTCCTGCCCAGCTCTGCCCTGTCCTGCCCTGTCATATCCTGCCCTGCCCTGCCCTTCCCTGCCCAGCTCTGCCCTGCCCAGCCCTGCCCTGCCCTGCCCTGCCCTGCCCAGCTCTGCCCTGTCCTGCCCTGCCCTCCCCAGCCCTGCCCTGCCCTGCCCTGCCCAGCTCTGCCCTGTCCTGCCCTGCCCTCCCCAGCTCTGCCCTGCCCTGCCCTGCCCTGCCCTGCCCTGCCCAGCTCTGCCCTGTCCTGCCCAGCTCTGCCCTGTCCTGCCCAGCTCTGCCCTGCCCTGCCCTGCCCAGCTCTGCCCTGCCCTGCCCTGCCCTGCCCTGCCCTGCCCTGCCCAGCTCTGCCCTGTCCTGCCCTGCCCTGCCCTGCCCTGCCCAGCTCTGCCCTGTCCTGTCATATTCTGCCCGGTCATATCCTGCCCTGCCCTGCCCTGCCCTGCCCTGCCATTTCCTGTCCTTCCCTGCCCTGCCATGCCATATGCTGTCCTGTCCCGTCCTATCGTTTTCTGTTCTGTCCTGCCCTGCCCAGATATGTCATTTATTGTTCTGTCTCGTCCCTTTGCGTTCTGCCACGTTCCGTACTTCCGTTCCGTCCCTTCCCGTCCCTCCCCGTCCCTTTCCGTCCTACCCCGTTCCATTCCGTTCCTTCCCGTCCCTTTCCGTCGTACCCCATTTCATTCCGTCTATTCCCATCCCGTCCTTTCCGTCCTTCCCCGTTCCGTTCCGTCCCTTCCCTTTCCGTCCCTTCCCGTCCCTTCCCTTTCCGTCCCTTCCCGTTCCGTACCCTTCAATCCTGCCCCGTTGCGTTCCGTCCCTTCCCGTCACATCCCTTCCCGTCTCGTCCCATTCCGTTCCGTCCCTGCCCGTCCCAAACCATACCAGTCGGCAACGGCGCCCCAGATGAAGGAGCCGGTGAGCAAGCCCGCAAAGTAAACGGACTGAGCCACGCCGGGGATGTCCTCCTTGCTGCACACAAGATCGAACTGGGATCGGGAGGAAAAGAAAGATCATTGGAAACGGGAGGAACATGAGACCGTTTACGAAATGAAGGCTTAGGCTCGGGATAAGGCTTCGGTCATACTTATCTTAATCGTTATAATATGCACAGCTATCTAAAAGCAAGCGTTTGGCCCCCAGTTTCTTGCAATGGGGAATACCCTGTACCTATCAATCCAACAAACCTTCCAATTTGGAATTCTCAACCTGGATTTACAAGTTTTGTCAGACGGAGACGAAGCCTGAGCCCGAGCCTAAGTTTGATGCTTATTAAGCAGTTCTAAGAAATTGGCAAGTATATATAGGCACGCACTATACACATTATAAACACTGCGCCGAAAGGTTTATACGTAGTGCAAGACTAGTACATGTATAGACGCAGCCTGACTTGTATCCGAGTCACAAAAATATCGAATCCGAGTCACAACAATATCGAATCCGAGTCACATCTCTCCAAGTCCGGGTACCGAGTCAACTGGGGTGGAGTTCACAAAACCTTACGATCATCGTAACTCAACGTGTTTATAGACCGTATGGTTTCTGTGCGTGCATCGCTCATTGTGTTGCGATGGGTTTCGTGAAATCGATCACTGCATGGTTCGTGTCATCATAGTCACAGTGGCCGAGTCTCGAGTCACGGGTCACCTTTAAATCTAGATTTGTATGTATTAGAGACGCATTTCTAAAATCTTGCCAGTCATGGCATTAGTCTGCCTACTCGAACAGCATATCAAGTGATGTAAACTGTGGAGTCACGATCAACCTATACAATAAAAGAAGTCTGTAAAAGCCACGCGTTAGTACGGAGCCTCTAAAGGGACATTCAAAACAAACTCTTAAACAAAAACGTTCGTTATTTTGTGCCTTCGAAATTATTTCAAGCGCACGAAATAAATCCATCAACATGCAGCAAGCCAGTGAGAAAGGACACGTTTGTAAGGTAAGATTCTGGTTTGGTTTACACACACTACTTGGTTTGGTTTTATAAGTGGAATTACAAAATAAAAAAATCGTTCATCATTTCGTGCGCACGAAATAACGAACGAATTTTTATTTTGTTTTAGAGTTTGTTTTCAACGAACGTCTCTTTAGGGGCTCCGTACGCTAGCGATTGCCCGTAGGCGGGATATCTTTAGCATGCACGAGTGACGTTTGGGAACAATGATTTTATGGACACGCCAGTCACAGCAGCCGATACCCGAACTCCGGATTCGGGTCGGTATAGGTCCGACCCCAAGTCATATGTTAACGTGACTCGAGTCCAGAGACAGAGTCGGGGGGGGGGGGGGTGGGTAAGACTTTCGGTCCTTTTTGGGAAGCCTTGGACCGGGCTCGAGCTTCAGGGGTCGTCCCCGTCACTGCAAATACTCGAAAATCTTAAAAATAAAGGGATGATGGTTTATCGATGAATATGAAAGTGTGACGTCCTGTTTGGCGCAGATTATTTCCCCATCAAACTGTGGCCAAACGTTTGTCAAAGCGACTGAGAGGGAAAAATAGGCCTTTATACTTTCGTTCACAGATCACCTACTGCCAAGTACAATTCGTGGGAAAAACTGTGGGACAAAATAATTTACTCAACACAGTCCAGTCATACATGTAGAAATAATGTTGCCTCGAGGATAACGTATAATTATTTCAGGTTTGCACTTCTCGACGTGCGTGCTCAGTGCTTTGCCAATCTGTATAGCAGCGGGTTCCGCGTTGCATCATAGATACGTCATGATTTTGCGGAAAGATTTTGGTTAAAATACCTTCACCATAAAAGGGTGGAAAGACCCCTAAATCCACAATAGACCAACTATATAGAAATGACACTGTCTGGCACAACCACTTGCCAAGGAAATTGGACCTGCAGTATTCCCCAAAATCATGATTTTGTGACGCATAAGCCATAACTATTTGTCAACAGGACGACGGTCTGCAGTGACAGCAGGCACATAACATGCACTTCACTATTCCTACGTAATGCGCCACCTATACGCGCCACAAAATAACGACTTTGGGGAAAACATAAAGTGGTTGTGCCAGACCATGGATATTGTCTTCATTACAATTGGGGATTTAATTTGGGTTAGGGTTTTTTTCCCACAGACGTTTACAGTGAGGGTACTATACTAAAATCTTGCCTATTTGGCATCGAGGGCGTTGCATTTCAACAAGGGTTTCAAACAAAGGTTTGCCGACGTGTAATTACACGCTGTATGATCAGTGCTTTGCCTGACTACCTAAATGCAAAAAGAACACCACCATATCGCTTTACAGGCCTCGGATTTCCAGCATAAAGAGTCGCTTTTTCATCGCATGAAGAAAATAAATCCGCAGACAATGTAGAACTAGAAATGGCTTTTTGTGCACCTCGAACCATGCGTGTCGGAATTGGGAGGCAGTCAAGCAGTCAGCCCCGCACTACTTCTGCCATTAATTTGCCAAGAGCGGCTACCCAATGGCTATTTGTAGCCTTTGCCGGTGCATGCACCTGGGTGGAGCGCCAGCCTCAAGCATTCAACCATAAGTGCTGCATATAGCTCCAGTGATCGTGCCACCGGGTATATTCTTTGTAAAGCCGAGCCATGACAACAATTGGTTGAGCCCTTTCTCGGGCAACTTTCTTGGAAGTAGATAAAGATACGGACCCTTTCCGTACTACACGACGACATGGGTAATTCATCGGTGAGTTTTCGCCGCCCCGGCATGCTCCTCATTAGCATGGTGGTGGGAGGGGCCGATCAGCACTTACTTTCCCGAGAGTAAAGAAAATGGGAGCAGTGTGAGCCATCAGTGGGGTTTTAAAATCCCGGGAAATCCAAGGGACAATAAATTCCCTGTGTAGTGTGTAGGAAGAATCAAACGAGCCATTCAATGTTGATCTTACGGTCTGCTTATTACTTGCCAAGTATCCCTGTCCTACAAAAGGGACCCATGCAGAGCTCCATGATAATAGTAACAAGGGAGTGTGAGAGGGGTGGGAGAGGGGTCACTGAGGGAGAGGGGTGGCCGAGGGATTGGGAGAGGGTTGGTGAGGGAGTGGGAGAGGGGTTGGTGAGGGAGTGGGAGATAGAGGGGTTGGTGAGGGAGTGGGAGAGGGGTGGCTGGGGGAGTGTGAGAGGGTTGGGTAAGGGAGTGGGAGAGGGTGGTTGAGGGAGTGGGAGAGGGATGGCCGAAGGATTGGGAGAAGGGTTGGTGAGGGAGTGGGATTAGAGGAGGTGGCTGTGTGAGAGGGTTGGGTGAGGGAGTGGGAGAGGGGTTGGTGAGGGAGTAGGAGAGGGGTTTGTGAAGGAGTAGGAGAGGGGTGGGTGAGGGAGTGGGAGAGGGGTGGATGGGGAAGTGCAGGACCATGGACTTACCTCTTGGATCAGGGTGGTCTTGTACTGGGACCGATCGTAGTCCCAGCCCAGGTTGCACTTGATCGTCTTGTTGTTGGTGCCGTCTCTCTCCCAGGTCTCCGTATCGTTGGAGGTGCCCGGCGAACCCCCTTCGCCCTCGCCCTCCCCGTCCCAGTCCCAGACCTCCTCGTAGCGATCGCAGTGCGACAGCTCCCCGGGCGCGCCGTCGGGCTGCGGCGGGATGTTGTCCAGCCGCCGGGCCTCCTCGCAGAGCAACGCGGCGTCCGCGTCCAGCCCCGTGCAGTTGGCCGCCCGCTCAGCGGGCAGAGCGCACCAGTGATCGGTCTGGGCGGCCAGAAAGACCTGGCCGATGACGTTGAAGCCGCCCGGGATGACGGCAAGGCTGGCCAGCAGGCAGATGACCCGCTGGTAGCGGCCGAAGGGGCCGATCTGCGCCAGGATATCGTCGAAACTCATAGCGCAATGTCGTTGAGTGCTTGTCGATCACACCGAGATAGACTATGATGACTATAAGGGACACTGTGAGAGACACTGAGAGACACTGAAAGAGAGACAGAGGGAGCTAGGGACTGAGAGAGACTGAGAAAGAAAGACACCAAGAGAGACTAACACTAACAGAGAGAGACCATGGAGAGATCGACAAGCTGCGAGAGAGCGCTGGCTGAGCCCGGGCCAATGAGCCGACAGCAGTCCTATTGGGCTGAACTGTCTCTACCCTCGGACCAACCTTTCCCTTTCCCGACTTTCTATAGAACGACTCCCCCAGGAAAAATGGTACCCGTCAGCCACGCTGGTTCCACGCCGAGCTCCAGGCGCCCCGCGCCGCAGTACGACTGTGTCCCTGCCACGACCTCTACAAGGTCCCGTCACATAAAGCTTCCACACCATTGCATTGAATTGGTCACCAACGCTGCAATGTTGTCGTCGCTTGCTCAAGATACCACGCGTGTTGTTGTATGGTTGGGTACAGTAAACAGTCGCCGGATAAAGGACTCCGTCCAGTGACGTAACGATTTTTTTGTTTTTTTCTCGGTACCCGACGCCTTTTGTTTAACTTTTGCTTCGAGTAAGGGATGGAATAGGGTCATCAAAGCTATCATTTTAAACATATTTCCTCGAAATTCAGAACTACGCAAAATGTTTTTATTAAATGTACATAATTATGTCATTCTAAATCAAACAAACAAAGGGAAATCTGACTGGAAACTTTTGAACAAATTGAAAAAATGGCAAAGAAAACTTTGACTGGACCGGGACTATGGAAGAAGCCTACTCAGGTTAACTGCCGCATATCTCTAAGGGTCACTCCTTACCTGCATTCATTCAGATTGCAAACATGTTTATCCGATGTCTACCTATGCCGGCACCCCTTTTCACGCGGTTTGCACTGAAGGCCATTCCACCGTTATAATTTGTATACAGATATAGCATGGAGGATATAGCCAGCCCCATTGTACGAAAGTGCAGATCGAGGCATTCGAAGTCTTCTCAAAAGCCTTTTGTGTACAACATTCTTCCCCAATTGATTGTGTTGAACCATTCCTACATGGTTCAACGCTGTTCATATTATACAGGAGACCCGGCCGTCTGTTAAAAGCCTACAACTGTGTCGTACATCAGACACCCCCCACACATATACCTGATACTCATGTTTTTGTATCCTCCTGGAGGACAAGGAGCGGGCCCATTGTTCTGAACCCACCCATTGTTCCAGTACCCCACAACCCACCTTACGTAAGCCCACACACACACACCCCCACCCACACACACACACACCCTCACACGGTGTGATGAAGTTAGCATGCTTCCCGCGGTGGGAATACGCACATGTAGCATGGAGCTATAATAGCTCCATGCATGTACTGACCATCACACTATGAACATCTAAACCGTGAAAATGGGGTGAAAATGTAATTTAGCCGTGAAAAGAAAAAACACTGTGTTTTCACCCTTATTTCATGGCACACAGTTAGCCAAGTCATTTTCACAGTGTTTTCACCAGTGGTCTCCAAGGCCACATTCCTGGTGCTAAATGGGTAGAGGCAATTTATTTAGAAGTACACCATACAGTACCTCTATGGGGGGGGGTGGTCCCTACTGGTAATTGAATTAGCCATCCCTCAAGGCTGGAGCTTGCCACCCTAGATTTTCACGGTCTCTTTAGTGTCCTGAAGATGTCCTTATCAGGTCTGAGAGGCGGTTATTTTCAAGGTGAATTCACTGTCAAATGCACCGTGAAATCACAGTGACTTTTTAGTTTCACGGCGAAATGACATGTTCACCCCTCTTTCACGGTTTACATGTTCATAATGTCATGAGTCAACATTTTCTGCCATATTCACTATGCCACTCAATGCTTCCACCGACCCAGCGGGAACACGGCTTTTTGAGACAGGTCCCGCTAGGATTGGAACTCTGCCAGTGCATTATTTTGTGAGACCAGATCAGGGGCCAATCTCACAGCGGCTGAATCCCTCCAAATGCCATGATTCTTGGAGTCAGCCGGCAAACCAAAACTTCACTTTTGTTTCCTGCTAAGTAAAGAATTGATAGTGGTATACAAGTCAAAATGCGCGGTCTGTAATCCTGTTTATACGAGGAAGACAGTTCATGCTTAGCAAAAGAAAATGGGCGCCCGCCCTGTTTTATTTTATAACACCTCTTCTATCATTCTAAGGACATCGATCAAAGTACCGGCGTTTGAATTGAAGTTCCGGTGGCAGTTATATGCCGACCACTAACGTTTGAAGGAACCCTAGTTTTCGTCTTGAGTCGACAAAGAAATCTGAGAGTTGACAACGCATAGCCCAGGTAATCCTGGCAGAGGTGGGAATTGAACTAATTTGAATATATGCGTGGTGGAGGTGTGGGTTGTGGGGTGGGGGTGTGGGGTGTGGCGGTGTGGGGGTGTGGGGTGTGGGGGTGGGGGTGTGGCGGTGTGGGGGTGTGTTGGGTGTGTGTGTGGCTGTGTGTATGTGTTTTTTGTGGGGGGGGGGGAGGGGTATCGTCAACTTTGACACAGGCTGAGCCTGCCATAGTAAATTACCCATAATTGCACTGGCTATATTTTAACGCAAGAGGGCGCGCTGCTGCTTGTAGTGTCAATCGAGTGGCCTCTTCATTTGGGAGTCGGCCATCATTGTATATGTTATTGAGGTACCTTGGTTGATCCATGGAGGAATAAGGAGAGATCCTCCATGGTTTATCACAGTCATGGTGATCGAGCGCTGTCGGTAGTCGAGTCCTTCCCTCCCGAGTCCGAATCCTTGCTGTTTGTGTTCGAGTCCTTACCATCCGAGACCGAGTCCGAGTCCCAGTCCTTTCAAGAATGTTAAGTAATGTCTCGGAATCTCGGCGCCATCATTGCATTTAAATGATTTGCAATGTATTATTGACCTGAAATCACAGCTTGATTCTTCTTTTAACTAATTGATCTAAATCATGTCTAGAACAGACTGCTGGAGACAATGCATTAGTTGGAGACATAATTGGTGACCGTAAAATTATTTCCCGGTCGCCTATAGTGGTTTATGCCTCTAGTACGCCGGCGGCGGCGCCCCATCATTTTCTACCATGATATTCCAGTTGTAACACAGAGCACACTAATTCAACCCAATCATTATGGCTCCGGCCGCCGAGCTTATAATCATAAAGTGTGGACCCACAATCTGTTTTAAAATAAAGGGCCTTTGGAGTCTTATTAACTGATACATGTATATTGTAGAGTAAGTGAAGCTTAAGAGAACCCCTGAGATTAAATGGTTCATTTCTGGTGTAGATTTGGAACATAATTTATTATGAGGCTTTGAATGTGGCCCTATTTGGCAATGGCAGTCAGTGATGCTGTCCCAAATCGTTGGAGAAATTCGGCTTGGATGACTTTAAATTTTGGGATGTGTTTTTGTCTGTGGGCAAAGAACACCAAAATTAAAAAGAAAATGAGAGATGAAGGTCCAATCTATAGTTTGGAGTTCAGTTACTGTGTTCTATGGGAGCTTAGATTAATGTTCTACACCCTTCCGTAAAGGTGGCTTCCATGCATGAACATAGACTTCTTTTACAGAGACTACATGGACGTTTGGGCGCCCTCTGTTGTCCGGCTATTGGTCATTATTTTGTGTCTGTTGATGATGCACACTAAATCGAACCAAGATGGCGCCGCTGATATGATTATCATGAAGACAGTGTAGGCCTATACCCACAAGTAATTATTTTGTTACGTAGGGGGTCCTTGGAGGAAAATCAACTGATAAATTGCATAATAAACTATGCTTCAGACAACCTAGGATTAAGTTCCTGGTTTAGTGCCATTCAGAAGGTTTGGGGCATTAAATGCGGCCCTATTTGGTTGTAGAAGTGGAGGAATACTTCACCAAATCCGTGCAGCAATTTCGGTGGACACAATTTGTTTTTCTTGGGGAGTTTTTTTTCTGGAGATAATTTGCAATTGACTAAGGGATCGCTGTGTTTCTGTATTCTTCTCTTCGAAAAGGAGCTTTGTTTGTACTACGGTCTACGAAGCTCCATGTGTCGCACCCTGCAACGTGAAGAGCGACCCCATCGCCGTCCCCATCCAACGCATGCGTGGTAAGTGTTGCTCTTGCTTTCCGAAACCGCGGGCACGGCCTCCTGCATTTGGATTCATTGGCTACGGCTTCAATTGACGCACGAGTCTATGGAAGCCGCTAAAACAGCATGCTGCAGGTGATTCGCATAGGTTCATGCGTTATATCCGGCCGTAGACAAAAAAAACACTGTCGGCGTGGAGGCGCAGCCGGTTTATCATCTCATCATACAGGCTTCATTTTGTGCAAATTCGAACGGGAAAAGTTATCCTCGCAGGCCAAGTTGGCTACCGGTTTCACGTTGTCCGGCCACACAATCCAGGACACGCGATTATGCTAGAGCATGCAGACCCTTTTTATTTCGAGGTCCACGAAATGAATCGATAAACGAAAAACGGGCCTTGTTGTGTTTTTGTTTTTGGGTGTGTTTTTTCTTCTTCTTCTTCTTTAGACGTCCGAGGTGCTGGGAAACAGATGGGACTGAACATGAAAACTTCACCCTAGTCCCTCTTTTGCCTCTAAACCATGGTATTAGACTACACCCGAACTCAACTTTGACAAGAAACATGTCTAGGGGGGAACAAACATCGAATAAATTGGGACTGTGCTCTCTTACTCTTAAATGCCCAATCGATGTCCACAGATTTCCTTAAAATTTATACAGTTTGTAGATGATCATGATAGAATCCTCATGTTGAAATCTTACGGTCTGGGATGCTTTTCTTTTTGATAAACATTTAAACATAGACAAACTCGCGAGTAATGATCTATTTCTTACACTAAAGAACGATGTGTCAACCGTGACGATTTTTGCCTTTTTCTACTTTCTCAGATTACCATTATTTTGAGCTAAAACCTTCGCAGTATTGCTTTTTGAATGTTTTATGGTTTAACACACAAACTATGGCAATCTTTTGACCGTTATCATGCACTGTTGTGTGTAGCAATTAAGTGGCGGCCTTCCCCAAATCGTCTGTTATCGTTGCCGGGGGCACGGGGCACCAGTCAGAGCATATTATCGGCTACCGTAAAAGGAACACACCGCTAATTTAATTTGGGTGCAAACGAGCATTACGTCTGTACTGTGTGCGTCAGAGACAGCACTATGTTAAGACAGCACTATAGTATGTATTACATGGCTGTACCCTCACAACGTGTGTCAACGTGTCAACGTTATAGCGCCCTCAAGAAGGGTGTAAGTAAGGTGTTCCAAACTTTCC
This sequence comes from Luidia sarsii, assembly GCA_949987565.1. Taxonomy (NCBI): domain Eukaryota; kingdom Metazoa; phylum Echinodermata; class Asteroidea; order Paxillosida; family Luidiidae; genus Luidia; species Luidia sarsii. The sequence goes on along the minus strand of OX465106.1, from coordinate 5,399,249 downwards.
ATGGGCATATTAATCCACTGTGTTGCGGCTAAGGCTCCGAGTAGGGCTTTGGCTTTATTTCTGACAACCCGCTCTCAAATGAAGCGAAGGACTCACTATGTTGCCATTCTGCCACTGCTCCGAGCGAGAAGACATCGATAATCTAAGGCAATTGGTTCTTCATTTTGCGTTATGTATGGCCCTGGTTGCATCCACACTTACCCAGAGGACTGCAAATTGATAAGGCTTTGTATGGTGGGTTAATCAATATAGGAAGGTTTGCGGTGACACCATGTATAAGGTCTCTTAAAGAAGAGGTGTGGTTCTGAAAAGAGCGTGAGTGGTAACTCGACGTTGCGACCAGTATGCTCTGACCGTCATCAGGGGATGACGGCCATTACCACTCAGGTTCTTTTCAGAACCACACCTCTTCTTTAAGAGACCTTATACATGGTGTCACCGCTAACCTTCCTATATTGAATGCAAATTGGTAATACCGGCGCAGATAAGCTGCTGCTCCATCAAATCTTCTATGACGGCAACATTCCATCGTAGACTGCCACCAAGCCTCTGGTAGAAGGCTCTAGCGTCCAGGAACACTCCCTCATTGTCACTGGCTAAGTAGCAGACTTCCAAGTTGGGGCTTTTGCTACTGAAAGCCTCGGGGTGGATGTCAGTGCAGGATAACCTCGGCTCAACTATGACACCGGACTGTGCTGTTTGAATGTGAACGAGCGAAAGAAACATGTTAGTTTGTTTGTGGGTTTGGGGTGGTTCATATAGGTTGTGGTTGGGGTTGGTGGATTGTCTACTTGTGATTTCTGGGCTTATGGATGGGTAGGTTGGTGAATGGGTTTGTGGGCTGGTTGATGGGTGGGTTTGTGAAATGGTTGAGGGGGGATTGGTTAATGGGTTTTTCCGGGGGTGGTAGATGGATGGGTTGGTGAATGGGTTGGGTTGGTTGGTGGGTTGGTTAATGGGTTGGGTTGGTTGATATGTGGATTGTTGAATTGATTTGTTAGCTGGGGAGGGTGGGTTTGTGAGCTGGTACGGTGGGAGGGGAATAGTGAATGGGGTTTTCCGGGCTGGTAGAGCGGAGCAGAGAGCGGATCAGAGAGCGGATCAGAGAGCGGATCAGAGAGCGGATCAGAGAGCAGATCAGAGAGCGGATCAGAGAGCAGATCAGAGAGCAGATCAGAGAGCGGATCAGAGAGCGGATCAGAGAGCGGATCAGAGAGCGGATCAGAGAGCGGATCAGAGAGCGGATCAGAGAGCGGATCAGAGAGCGGATCAGAGAGCGGATCAGAGAGCAGGTCAGAGAGTGGATCAGAGAGTGGATCAGAGAGGGGATCAGAGAGCGGATCAGAGAGCGGATCAGAGAGCGGATCAGAGAGCGGATCAGAGAGCGGATCAGAGAGCGGATCAGAGAGCGGATCAGAGAGCGGATCAGAGAGCGGATCAGAGAGCGGATCAGAGATCGGATCAGAGATCGGATCAGAGAGCGGATCAGAGAGCGGATCAGAGAGCGGATCAGAGAGCGGATCAGAGAGCGGATCAGAGAGCGGATCAGAGAGCGGATCAGAGAGCGGATCAGAGAGCGGATCAGAGAGCGGATCAGAGAGCGGATCAGAGAGTGGATCAGACAGCGGATCAGAGAGCGGATCAGAGAGCGGATCAGAGAGCGGATCAGAGAGCGGATCAGACAGCGGATCAGAGATCGGATCAGAGAGCGGATCAGAGAGCGGATCAGAGAGCGGATCAGAGAGCGGATCAGAGAGCGGATCAGAGAGCGGATCAGAGAGCGGATCAGAGAGCGGATCAGAGAGCGGATCAGAGAGCGGATCAGAGAGCGGATCAGAGAGCGGATCAGAGAGCGGATCAGAGAGCGGATCAGAGAGCGGATCAGAGAGCGGATCAGACAGCGGATCAGACAGCGGATCAGAGATCGGATCAGAGAGCGGATCAGAGAGCGGATCAGAGAGCGGATCAGAGAGCGGATCAGAGAGCGGATCAGAGAGCGGATCAGAGAGCGGATCAGAGAGCGGATCAGAGAGCTGATCAGAGAGCGGATCAGAGAGCGGATCAGAGAGCGGATCAGAGAGCGGATCAGAGAGCTGATCATAGAGCGGATCAGAGAGCGGATCAGAGAGCGGATCATAGAGCGGAGCAGAGCGGAGCAGAGCGGAGCAGAGCGGAGCAGAGTGGAGCAGAGCAATGCAGTGCAGAGCAGAGCAGAGAGGAGCTGGTCACCATCTAAGGGCTGGATAACGCACATACAGAGAGCGTTGGTACGTTAATCCAGAAGTCTCGGATGCAAGTCCCGGTCCAGTCAAAGTTTTCTTCGCCAATTTTTTTATTATGTCAAAATAAATATTAGAAATCTGATGCAGGCCTACATGTAATAATAATAATACATGTATAGATCCAGAAACGGAGGTCACCTAGACGTGTACGGTGTGGCAAGGTCGTCCCCTGAGTTCAGTAGGCTCACCCGTGGACTTGGTTTTCTTGCACGCTTTACTAAGGTGGCCTACTTCACCGCAGGAATCAGTCGAAAGAAAAACTCTGTAATTAACACCATTATTGGACAGCGAAATGTATCTGGGAAGAGTGATATTGGGTTCAATAAGAATATACACCTGTCTCCTAAAAGGCACGATATGGGACAGCCTGCAGTCTCTAACACCAAGCGGGATAGACTTGATTGGGGACACCATTTTACAGATGCCGGACATTTTGCTGATAAGAGCAGAATTAGGAATTTCTGGATGAACATTTGAGAAAACCAGCCGAATTGCCTTTTGACAAAGGGAGTCACCTCAACATAGGCTTCGTTGAAATCAAAGCCATTTAAGATGGCGGTTTCAACGGATTGCCTTTTTCTAAGGTAGAAGGCAATGCGGCCATTAGGAATGCGGGAGACTGTGGTTAAATGCGTGAAGGTAATCCTCCAAGGGAACCTCACTCAAAGCGGGAAATCTTACGAGTCGTTATGTCATGAATAGAATCAATGGGCTTTATTCCGCCCCGTGTGTGGTCAGTCATGGCGGCCAGACACACTGCGGAAAACCGACCCGTGAAAAACATTGAATTGCCGGTGTAAAGGCTAATTCTGTCCTAATGTGTCGGGGGACATACTAACCTGGATCAAAGTGTCCCCGGACAGGCTTATCCAGCTAAATGTGTCCCCCTTAATTCAGTATGCAGCATTGTGCATGCAGCCTACCTCCCATGTTGTCTGAATAAAATAATAACTGCATATAATATCATATGTATCCTTGTTTCATTTAGTTCCTTCGTAGTATAAAACAAAACTGCTTTTCATGCGTATGAGCGTTTGCGAAGAAGCATGAAAGGCTAATTCTGTCCTAATGTGTCGGGGACAGACTTACCTGGATCAAAGTGTCCCCGGACAGGCTTATCCAGGTAAATGTGTCCCCCGGATAATTGTACATGTACATGTAGATGTACATGGCCACAACCGGGTATATGTGTCCGGATCTAGCTTCTCAGACCCACACCCGACCTCAGCAGCCTCGACAGAAGCTTGTACGCAATGGTGTCCCGGCAAACATTGGACACAAAGCCTCTCATCACAGTCAGTGGCTGGGGCCCATGTTGCCGACCTCCTTGTTGGTGGGCCCTGGTAACCGGCCTCGCTCTCCTGATTGAGCCCAGACGAACGACAACAACTTTAGACAGCAGCACCTCTAATTGCTGCTTGCCTCATACGCAAGAAGAAGATCACAGTGGCTGAAAGGATGCTTGACTTACCCGTTGATTTTTCGCTCCATTTCGCGTCTTCTGCAACTCGTGCCGTCCTGTCTTTCCATTAGTTTATGTTCTTGTCATTTTGTTTCCGTGTATGGTCCTGCTAAGATCAGAACATTATATAGGGCAAGTTGACCGTTTGAGAATGAGTTTTTTGTCGTGTTTTTTTTTTTTTATAAAAATATAAACAGACATTCTTACAAACTAGTACATCCTCAATATATACAACAATCAGTTTCTCAGGATGTTGATCACATTTTTAAGACATCCCTGTAAGAAACACGTATCAGGCAACGCGTATTCGAAGGAGAAAGAGGGTAGATGGGAAGAGAGAGGGGGTGAGAGGAAGAGAGAGGGGTTGAGAGAACAGAGCGAGAGAGAGAGGGGAAAGTGAAAAGAGGCGTGACGGAGGGGAGAGCCAGTCAAACAGATGAACAGACAGACCGACAGACAGACAGACAGGAGAGAGGGGGTAGAGGTGATGGAGGGAGAGCGAGAGAGACGAAGGGAGAGACAGGCAGAGAGGGGAGCGAGAGAAGAGAAGAGTAAAGAGAGGGGAGAGCGAGAAAGGGATGAGCGAGAGAGGGAGACGCGAGGGGGACAGAGAGAGAGGGAGAGGGTGAGAATTTTTTTTAATTGAACAGAGAGGGGAGGGAGGAAGAGAAAGAGAGGGAGGGAGATAGAGGGTGAGAGACAGGGATAGGGGAGGGAGAAAGGAGACATAGAGAGAGAGTGAGGGAGCGAGAGAGACAGACAGACAGAGAGACACACAGAGAGAAACCAAAAACTGCGACATGAAATCAGAGAATGCAAGCGCGAACTCAATCCCCTAAAGGTTTTGTCAGGCGTGGTAATGGTGTCATGGGGCGTATTGGGGGAAACGATCTTAGAACGATATCAGCCTCTCACGTGATCCGTCATTTCCGGAGTACTCGACTTGGGTGACCCGTGTGCGCAAACCCTCTCCCTACCCCAGAAAGAAAAAAAAAAGAGGAAAATAAGCACCGCCTGAACCGACTGCCCTCGGGTACTGTATGTAGGACATCGGATTCAAGTTTTCTTGAAATTTGACGTGCTCCTGCCCACCACCCCCATTTTTTTTACGATCTCAGATGGACAACTATCAGCTAACCGCGTCAGGGATACCTTGACCGAGAATTGGGGAGGCACCACGCTAACTGTCAGTCCGCGAGCGAGTTACACCGGAGCGTGTTCGTGGGCGTGATCACGCCGGGCTCTCCCGGCGCTCCGAGGCGGCAGGGGTCCCGCCGCCTCGCGAGCTCGGGGGGCGGAGGAGCCCTGGCCCTCTCCCGCCAGTGTCCGGCCTGACTCGCGTTCGATTCCATGTCCGAGTCCGGGTCCGCCTCCCGAGTTCAGGGTCCCGCGTCCTGCCGGGTCCCCGACCCGCCCGGGCCGAGTTCGAGTCAAGACACCCTGTAAGGCTTTGTACATGCAGGGAAGCGATCGCAAGGGAAATCTTGGTGCGAATCATTTTGAGAATTACTTGACATTTGAGTGGATTTGTGTTCCGGTCACAAAGTATCGTGTCCGAGTCGCAGAGGTGAAGATAATGGCTATTGCATATTAAAATTCCTATAATTATTAGTGTACAGGGGTATAATCTCTCTCTTATGTTAATATCTAACTTATTGATTTGCTACACAGCGCGAGCAGGCCTAGTATTTGCAATTGTACTTTTTTAAGAAAACTGCCAACACTTGGGATATTAACTCCCAATACTGTGTACAATTAAATTTTTAGAAAGTCTGTGGTGACACCTTCTCTTGTGAGAAGGAGTTTTGGCTCCGAGAAGAGCCGGTAAAGCGTGTGGCTATCCTCACAGGCGTAAGTATTATTCAGTCTGAAGCCAATCAGTGACTCGGACTCGACATAATTATTTGGCGAGTTGGACTCGGACAGGATGACTGAGAACTCCGACTGGGACTCGAGAGAATGTGACTCAGGTCTTACATCTCGGACTCGGTATATTATTCTTGTGACCCGAACGCAAGTCTGCACTGCTGGGAAATGCAGTGGATTGTAAAAAAGAAGAAGTGAATTTAGCAATAAGACATAGGCTAAAGCTTTGCATGGTGGGTGAAACAATATTGGAGGGTTTAAGAAGAGGTATGGTTGTGAAAGGAAGAACCCGAGCATTCTTCTCAGAACCACATCTCTTCTTAAAGAGACCTTATACACGGTGTCACCGCAAACCCTCCCATATTGAATTAAAAATTCGGCAACTGAATGTGTCAAATTGCACCGTCTTTGGTCGATTTTTGTTTTCTTCTTCTTCTTCTTCCTTCTTTTTTTCTCCTTCCTCACTGAAACATGCGTGAGTTGTCCCTCGCCCCTCTCCACCCCTCCTCGTCCCCTCCTATCCAAACACAGGGACCCGGGAGAGATTGCATCGCAAAGGCCGAGTTTGCGCCCGTGCCGTTGCAGGGAGTCCGTAGATTTCATCCCCACTGACTGACTGCTCGCTCCCGTACCGCGTCCTTGTGCCGGGCTTGGAGCGCGTTTCCCCCGACGCGTAGATCCCTGTTTCGCCGGTGCTTGACTCGTCACCTTTCTCTTATGAGGGAAGCAACTTGTTTCATGCTGCGCATCCGGTATAGTCAGTGACACGGTTTATAAGAGTACCCACCTTAGGATAGCATGCACTTAAAGACTGACCAGTTGCAAAGAGTTCGAATTATAAGCTTTGGTGCCAGCTTCAACCATTTTGTCAAATGCTGCGAAGAAGACGACCTCAGTGTTATCAAGATGGAAGCAATAACCAGTAACACATTTAAAGACGTTTGGAGCGTCAAATCTGGTGTTGAGTATCAGCAAAAAACATGATCCGTAATAAGTTCTTGCTCAGTAAAGTTGTGGTGTTGTTGTTTTTCTAAGAAAATTGCCAACCACAAGGACCAAACGCAGGCCACTCACGGTGGTGGCTAAGAAGACGGAAAAAGGGAAAGTACACATAGCAGATCATAGGAAGAATTACATCTGGTAATTTGTTCGGCGGCTTTCCTTTCAAATCTGACTCCGAACGCTCCTTAATTGCTGAACAGCAGCCACTCTGAGATGGTGTATAACTGAGTTCTGGGATACCGGACATAACCTGAAACGAACGGACGGTCATGAAGTGCAGACTTCCGCAGAGCCACGAGTCAAAGTCCGAGCCATTTGTCATTCGTCCGCGGTTGTCATTTTGTCGCTGCCATTTGCGGCCACCGCTCTGTCCGGGTCACGAGTCGTGCACG
>OX465106.1:4689594-4784545 GCA_949987565.1 Luidia sarsii | reverse complement strand
GAAGCCAGTACATTATTTTGGACGGGCCACATTACGCAAAATACACGCACGAAGTAAATACGCGTACTTTTAATACAACTGATGCGCACAATCTCTACAATGGCTTAAAGCACTCAACTGATCTAGGCTAACATTCATTCTATAGTTTCTTCCAATGCGATTTAAGTCTCATTCGTACTTTTGTGTCGCAATACAAACAAGTTGCATATGTGACCCGGTACAGCATAATGAGGAATTAACCCCACTTTTGAGAGTTTGAGGTCTTCTTATGATGTGAAAGAGTATACCATTACCTTCAAATTTTATCAAATATAATATCCTCTAATACTTAAATTTTCCGAAAATAAAAAAAAAGGAAAATTGATTTGTAATCGAATTGTGAAGATACTTTAACTTCAGGCGTTGTTTACTCGAAAAGTGTTTTGGTGGGATATTCCTCATACCGTTGTGCCTGGTCACATATTGCTTATGGACTTCAATGGCCAAATGCAAAGTTGTGTATTAAATTGATAGGAGGTCGCGGTTTTCGTTCCTAGCAGAGACATCTTCAAAAAAGCGTGTCTGATTTTTCTCAAATGCAGACAGCAGATTCTCGACTATGCATGGACCGTTCTTCTACGGTCGAAACGTCAAGCCCTCTAAGCTTTTTACGATTTGTATGACATTGGTCATTGTCTGATGAATTGCATCTATTAAGTGAGAATGTCATTCTATGAGGGTTCACCCTATCTGACGTGTATAGTTAGTCACGATCAATGCCTGCTGATTTGCGTCGGTGAGAATGTAACTGAATGAGGATTTGCTATAATTATACCAGACGTGTATGGTTAGTGCCGTCAACGCTGCATTGCCCGATTCGCCTGCCTGCAAATAAAGCAAGTGCTATACTCTTGGCGGTGCTGATGTCACTGTTGTTGTTCTCGTTTGTTCTTGTCGCGGTGCCGTAACATTATCGACCGTGGGCGGGAGTACGCATTTAGAGGGCACTGGAAGTGCCCCTGTGGGGTGATTAGGCGTTTTCCATTTCAGGGCTAATCGACACACACAAAAATATCAAATAGGTAATGAAAAAAAAAACTAAGTCTCTACGTACATCAGCAGTAATTAGAAGCCGCCCTTCACTTGCCATTTGAGTTTACCTCGATATCGAGTTGGGGGTAAAAACAAGACTTGGACGATTTCCTTTATTTGCCTTTTGTTTTTATTCTAATTTTTTTCAGATCGTTGGACATGTTTTGTCTTGTCTTTTCTCACCGATCGATGGCTGGTAATCGTTAATAGCTTGTCCTTTTAGATCGACCGGCAGTAAGTTGAGGCGGCATCCCCTCAGCCCCTTGATCGGGAGCGTTTGGTCGATATTTTCTTTTTCTTTTCGGTGCGTGATGCGCGCAGTATCAACCCAACCCTCAATAGGTTGCGAAATATCGGGAGGGTTGTGGTGATTAGAACGCACAAAGCCGGCAGGTAACAGGTTTTTTGTGTTTTTGTGTTTGTTTGTTTGTTTGTGGATTTGTTGGGGGGGGGGGTTTGGGGGGTAGGCCTACCACGCGTTTGTAAACAATATCCTACAAAGGAATCACGGCACTTCGACGGATTCATCCTCTGGTTCTCTGCAGCTCACATCAGACAAATGATTTCCATCCATTCCATTACGTTCCGTTTCATTTCATTTCATTCTACTTAATTACTTCTCAGGTTTTGACAAAATAAAATACAATATGTGACCCGGCACAGCATAATGAAGAATAACCCCCACTTTTGAGATTTTGAGATTTTCTAATGATGTGAAAGAATGTACTATTAGCTTTCAAATGATATCAAATTTATTTCCGTGTGAGCTTTGTTGGAAATAGTACAAGGGGACTTCGCTCGTTCATTTGGCACCAGACACAATATAGCAGCGTCATTTTAACTCCTCGAATGCGGCCATTCAAAAAGGCAGGAACTTTATATTTTCATGAAAATAGTACACAAACACTCCCCCAAAATCCTCGTTTTTCAACATTTAGGGACGGATTTCGGAAAATCCTTTGGACATAATATCCTCCAATACATTAACTTTCCGAAAATACAAAAAGATGTTTTAGATTTTTAATCGAATTGAGAAGATACTTTGACTTCAGGTATTGTTTACTCGAAAAGTGTTTTGGTGGGATATTCCTCATGTCGCTGTGCCGGGTCACATAATTATAGGAAGGTTTGCGGTGACACCGTGTATAAGGTCTCTTGTGGTTCAAACAAATACTAAGAAGAGATAACGTGACTCACTGCAGCCCCGTCAGGCAAACGGGATGGTTCCATTCCGATCCAATCTTTTTCATTCCATTCCATTCTATTACATTCCATTCCACTTCGTTATTTCTCTCACTTTGATAAACAAAACAACAATATTATATACATGTACCAAAGTAACTTGATTCACTGCAGATCGTCGGGCAAATAATTCCAATCAAATCCACTCCAATCCAATCCATTCCAATCCATTTCGGCCCAATCCAATCCAATCCAATCCAATCCATTCCAATCCATTTCATTCCATTCGAATCCTTTCCATTCCATTCCATTCCACTTCATTATTTTTCACGCTTTGATAAACTAACAAAACCTATACCAAGAAGAGATAACACAAGATAGAACGAGAGAAGACAGGCTACAACTCAAAACAAAGTGACCGCACCCATGACGGATAGTCAAAATGCGACCGTCATCACTATAATGTTTTATTTTTTTTATTATTACTGCGCAAGCAGGCCTATTTCTATTCGATAAAATGAACTTGATACTTGACTCTTTGTGACTCGTGACCCGGACTCGAAAGGTGTAACCCGAATAGAAGTCTGACCACACTATAGGCCAACTGAGCATAATGATTCATTCACACGTTGGAAGACAGCGTGACAACAATCTCCTGAACAATCTCCTCACAGATGCTGTACGGCGTATAGGCCTATAGTCCCGCGAAAGCAAACGCGAACCGTTTCAATATGTGACCCGGCACAGCATAATGAGGAATAACCCCCACTTTTTAGATTTTGAGATTTTCTAATGATGTGAAAGAGTATGCCATTAGCTTTCAAATGATATCAAATTTATTTCCGTGTGAACTTTGTTGTAAATAGTACAAGTGGACTTCGCTCGTTCATTGGGTACCAGACACAAGACAGCAGCACCAGCCTAACTCCTCGAAAGCGGCCATTCAAAAAGGCAGTACACAAACACTGCCCCGAAATCCTCGGGGTTTTTTCAACATTTTAGAGACGGATTTCGGAAAAAAATCCTTTGTACATAATATCCTCCAATACTTTCCGAAAATCCAAAAAAACTAACATTAATTTTAAATCGAATTGAGAAGATACTTTGACTTCAGGCGTTGTTTACTCGAAAAGTGTTTTGCTGGGATATTCTTCATGTCGCTGTGCCGGGTGGCATATTCAGAGCAGTCGTTTCCTGCTGGTCGATCGTGGCAGAAGTGTGTGGCACTTTGAGGCCACTGTAATAGAAAGCGCTCGGGGAGACAGTCCAAGTACTTGGGGTGGTCTCCTGTATATAGACACACACGCCCTTATCAATTGAGGGCGGGCTTTACCCCCTTTACACGGTCCCGATGTTTGCAGTCATTACTTAGCACACACATCACTCACTTGTGCCTTGTCCTTCGACGTGACTTGATCGCACTGGGAAAGGAACGAGGCCATTTTGAGATTGCCATGCCCACCAGTTTGGCACGGGGGAGCCTTATTATTCACGAGTTGGGCCGAAAAAAATATATAATATAACGGTAAAATGGAGTCGGTCCCTCATGGAGCAATTGTTCATTATCACCGGCCAAGAATAAATTGCTCTTGAATTTTTAATGGCATAGGAAGGCCACACATCACGAGATTTTTTCCAAGATATTTTTTTGCAATGCTTCAGGCAAGTCTGAAAGCATCACTTATTATACTTATAAGACTCTTTGTAGATGGTGCTTAGGCAGCCAAGCCTTTTGGTAATCTCAATGTTTTGTATCTCTATTATTTTGTATCTGTATCTCTACACTACCTCTACTGTCATCAAAGAAATCAAAGAGCCTCGCGTTTATAAAGATCCATCAGGCTCTGGTAACAAAGGTAACGTCAGTAGGCTGCCTAGCTATTCGTCTTCATTGTCTTCATTGTCAAGAACTTGTTTACTCCAACTCTTTGGTTATAGGCATAGAGATGAGATCCAAGGTATACCAACTAAAAGCCACCACTTGTAATTACTCCGGTTAGGAGTGGGCGTATGGTCAGGGAATAATGATATGGTGATAGGTATTGATAAGCAAGGGGACCGGGTGGTTTTAGCTTCGTGCGATGTGACACTGGCTCGGTAGGTGGCGCTACGCATGTAGCCCGATCACAATGATCAACAGCTCCAGCCGGCCAGCACTAGCACTGGGTGTGGACTTTTGTACGGCCGTACGATCGAATCCTGTGGATCGCGTACTTATAATGTATTCAGTCCAAAGTGTATAGGGATGCCTACATGTGATCATCATGTGTGCATTAAGATTATAATGCGTAGGCCTATCATAAAATATTTTCGACGGTGGTGTTTAGTAAGGTGTCCCAGTTCAGCCAAATGCAAAATAGATTCTTAAAATAACTCAAATGCTGTGTGGCACTGTAAAATTCTTCCCTGTAACTGTATGTATTTTTTGTTTGTTCATCTTTCGGGGTTTTTATTCGACACTGCTTCTAACACTTTCCTCAAAGCATTCATAATTTATGCTTAAAACTTATTGGTTTGCATTAATTTTGTCCCATTGCCCTGAGCCACTTTTAGATGGGGAAGTTGGATTGACTTTTTCAACCCCTTTCCCTTCATGCTACCCTCTCCTTTCCAATCCTTTTCCAAATCATAACCGGAAGATACGAAGTCTGAGATCGTTATACGGAGTTGTTTTCATCGTGCGATGTGAGTTAGAAGGCCAAGGTTCGAAAACGCGTACCGTCGAAAACTGACCCCCCCCCCCCCCCCCCCCCCCCACGATACAGTTCATTGCTAGCCTATGGAAACATTTTTAGTGTTCTGCACTGCACCAAGGGGCTTTCCCTACTAGACAGGGATACCAGTCTATTTCGTATTGTTTCCTTCTATTTATTGCCGGCTGGTACCCTAACCATTATGTACCCGATATTATATCGCTGAGTTGTGCAAGGGTCAATACGTGCAATACGGATTGTGCCTGGTTTGGTAGTGGTAGGTTCAGGCATGAACGAGATATCTTGGACTGCAGTTGGACTACGGTGATAACAAAATCTGTTCGTGCTAAGTAAGAGAAAAATGGGTCTGAAAAAGTACCTTCTTGCGATAGCTGTAGGCTACATCGGCTTTCTCCTCTACGACACATTCGACCCAGGTAATGTCTGTGGGAAGTTGGAATGGCGAAACTAATCCATGCTTTTGAGTTTCGAATTCGCTTCTCAACACTAAATTGAATATTGCAAGATCAATGCCCGTTCAATCGCCGAGTGAAGGCCTACGCCCCCGTCATTATCAAACCATTGAAGCGTCATTTTATTACAATATTAACAACAAAAGATATTAGTTTCGGTTCAAGGTTTTCATATTTTCTTTGTATTTTACCGCATCTGTTTGATATCTCTGATCACGTGCATTGTTCGGTGTTTGAAATTTCGTGTGATCATTCATCGATTTATTATTATTATTTTTTTATTATGACATTGAGTTGACAGCCAGCACAGCTATAGTACTTAGTAGAAAGAAGTGATTCTGTTCTGGTATTTGCTGCTGGCTTAAGCCAAGTCTTTTTCCTTGTCTGTATTGTTTGTTGTTCTGTATTGTTTGATGAATTCCGAATACAATGAATAAAGACTGCCCACATGTAAGCTGTGCAGGTCTAATTTTAGTGGGTTGCACCACACCTGGGTATGACTATGACCTAGTACTGTAGTAGTACTAGTACTAGTAGTAGTATAGCTACAGTAACCTAAGCCCTTTTACTCTTTACTCCTTTAGTTTGAGAATGAATTTGCGTTAACCGTAACCCTCATCTTCCTGAGGGTCTCCGACCGTGCATCCTCCCGAGGGTCGGAGATGTACGTAGGATGAGCGTTATAATAATTCTCGCAACTAAAACCAGCCCCGCTTATAAAAAACAGTTTTGTAAAAAAAAAAAAAAAACAAGCAAATTTGTGAACCTGTTTCAATCTAAAAATCAAATGTTTACCTACATGTAATTGCTGATAACTTTGTTGTTAGACTGGCAAATAAAATTGATTTCATTGAAATGCATAAACCCGGCTTCTAATACTTGTTGCTACATGGGTTTTTTTTTACTCCAAGCCAGCATCAGGGGCAAGCGAGTGGTTATTACGGGAGCAAGTACAGGCATCGGGGAGCAGATAGCCTACCATTACTCCAGACTAGGGGCCAGGGTCCTCGTCACTGCACGGCGAGAGAAAGTCCTGCAAGAGGTGAAAAGCCAACCCCCTAGTGCCCAGCGGAGAGAGTTGGACTCGTGAGCCTCCAGCTCTCTCTCCTCTAGATCCGTCCGATTCAAGCCTCTGTAGCACTTGGTTGAAAATCACGAAACAAGCACTGGACAGCAGGGTTGGGCCCAATTTCATAGCGTGCAAATCTGCCAAGCGTGAAGCATCTTCCCCGTGTCACAAACCACATTGTGGAGTGATGGCAATTGCTCTTGACTTTGTTGTCAACTACTGTGATGAGCATGAAACAAAAGTGAATTTTGGATTGGCAAACTAATCCTATGAATCATGACCTTTTCTGCATTTAGCGAATTTGGGTGCTTAAGCAGCTCTTTGAAATTGGCCCCAGGTCTAGTCACTGAATAATCTTACCAGATCCGGGGTGGATTTCACAACGCCTTTATACGATGCATCTTATCTCAACTTACGATGGAAAAACCATCGCAAGTTGTGATACGCCGTATGGTTTCTGTGCATCGCTCATGGTCTTGCGATTGATCTGAAGTTACCATGACTTTGGTGAAATGGACCGCTGAACTGCTTTTCCTAGACCTGTGCTATACCGTAAATGGGTTTTTTAGCGGATGGCAACGTTTTGTACATGCACGCAATGCATGCACCCGTGCATTAGCCAAGTTGTGATGTTATGGGCTCTGTGCTTTGTTTTGTTTCGGCTTGACACGAGCAGACAATGTTTCAAGAAATTTCTTGAGCACAGTGCATCCAGTGCTTATTACATCAAGTAGAACAAATCCTCAGTGCTTTATTTATAATGTAAATAAAGCAATCAATTCAAAGCTTCATGGCTATGACTGTAGCTGCGGGGCGGCTCCCCGTAAAACAATCTCGGATTTATTTGCCTCCAAAACTGGCCACTTCAGGAGCCCAAACAATGAACACAGAAGCAAGGCCTCACACTCAGACTCGGCCAAAATGACTGGAGCCTTGACCTAAATGACTCGAGCCTCAGCCCAAATGACTGGAGCCTCAGCCCAAATGACTGGAGCCTCAGCCCAAATGACTGGAGCCTCAGCCCAAATGACTGGAGCCTCAGCCCAAATGACTGGAGCCTCAGCCCAAATGACTCAAGCCTCAGCCCAAATGACTGGAGCCTCAGGCCAAATGACTGGAGCCTCAGCCCAAATGGCTCAAGCCTCAGCCCAAATGACTGGAGCCTCAGCCCAAATGACTGGAGCCTCAGCCCAAATGACTCAAGCCTCAGCCCAAATGACTGGAGCCTCAGCCCAAATGACTGGAGCCTCAGCCCAAATGACTCAAGCCTCGGCCCAAATGACTCAAGCCTCGGCCCAAATGACTGGAGCCTCAGCCCAAATGACTCAAGCCTCAGCCCAAATGACTGGAGCCTCAGCCCAAATGAATCGAGCCTCAGCCCAAAACTCAGCCGGGATGGCCAGATTAATTGGACCTTGAGTGGTTTGACTCGGAACTCATGTTACTCGTACCCAGACTTCAGTGGGTTTTTTTTTTGTGTGTTTCACGCACTGAGTCTGTGTGTTTCTGCCTCACAGGTTGTCGCCAAATGCAAGGAGCTGGGCGCCCAGGAGGCGTTCTATGTGCCTCTTGACATGGGCAAGCAGAACGACACCAAGAGGCTGATCGACGAGGCCCAGGCGAGGTTCGGCGGTCTGGACCACCTCATCCTGAACCACATCACCAACAACTACATGACCTTGTGGACGGGCAACCTGGACAAGCTCAGGAAGGCAAGCACAGAGTCGGGCATCAATCAGTCTTGTTGCCCGGGCAACAGGACTAGGACCAGGGCAAGTCCTGTTGCCCGGGCAACTTGCCCTGGTCCTTTACTCTTTCTCCTCTCATGTTTGACTAGACATGCTACATGTAGATGAGACTTGTATGAGATTTGTATGGTGGAAGTATCAAGTTGAAGGTTTGCAGGACACCTGTGAAACAAACTCACAAACTCTGACAGGTTTCTAGAATTACGTTATATAGTACTACGAGGGGCCTACTATACGCTAAGTATTTTAAATAGAGTCGTCAAGTAAACCGGTGATGTGAAATCATTTGATCAACCCATGTACACGTGCATGTATGCCCCAATAGTAGTCTGTATAAGCTGCTAACTGTCAAGAGAGTAATGAAGCTTTATCATTGGAATCAAATTGCCATTTGCCTTTATCGGTGTGAGTGCCCTATTGTTACCAAGCTGGACAATAGTTATGAGCATGATAAGATCTGAAGGTTTGCATGGTGGAACTACCAAGTGAAAGGTTTGCAGTGACACCATGTACGTGTAACACATCTCTTTTTGAGACAGAGTGTGGCTCTGAAAAGAGCCAGTTACCGGTACCCGCATCCACTTTGTGTGACCCCCGAGCTGCTGTAGCCAGGTTTACAACAATTGAATGAAAACGGGGATGATATCCCTGGAGATAAGTTCCAGTAAATGGTTAAATGCTTCTGACTGGTGCCCCCACCCCTGAAAAGACTTGTTAGCACTGGCTGGTTAGCTCAGATGGTAAGAGCACTGGTATTCAAAACTAGAGGTCTTGGTTTCAAGTCCTGGTCCACTCTAAGTTTTCTTTGCCATTTAAACAAGAAATAATAAATTTGGAATGAATGACAACGGGGTGGGCTAATTTGTTTAAGTCAATGGTGATAGAGCTTCTGGAAGTGGTATTCACCAACCTGCAAAATTTCTGGCAGCTGGCCATTTTTTAAATTTATTTGGTTTACCAGCATCCATTGCCACAGTCGGAGGTGAGCTAGGAGTTGCTTCTTTGTAACCATCTGATGGGACCGCTGTTATGTTTCCTCTTCCCTTTCCCCACGCAGACCATGAACATCAACTTCCACGCTTATGTCAGTCTGGCTTCGTACGCCACCGCCGCGCTGGCTGAGAGCAAGGGAAGCATCGCCGTAGTCTCCTCCTTTGCCGGTGAGCTCTTTGGCTGTAGATTTGGGCAACGACTCGAAGGACAAATCTTGTTCTGAGGTTTGTCAACTCCAATGCCGGTGTGACGATCTCAGATGGGCTCCCGTGCTGAGTTGAGCCGTGACGTCACTGGCTCACCTCAGCACGTAACAGCAACGCTCTCACCTGCTCAGCGTGCTCAGATGAGTCAGTGAACCAAGCACGTGGGGGCGCCCTTCATGTATGCTGTTTATGATTTTCCGCGAATTAACACAGTTTGCTTTTGATTGTATACCAGTAGTCAATCGATACACCCTTATTATGGGGGAACAACTGTAGCATTTCTTCCCAATGTACAATTTCAGGCCTAGGTACTAGGCTCGGTACTGAGCTTTGTTGGTAAATAATTATGGGACAACGATCGTGCCTGAAAGCGCTGCATTGCCAAATGGCCGTATCGACTCAGCACGGCCTTCGAAATGGACAATTACCATACGCACTGCGCATGACGTTTTACTCATCTAAGCATGGGACCCGGATCAGACCGCTACACCGGGTTGAGTCCTTAGCCCTGAGAAGGCAGGGGTACTGCAGGAGATCTTACTATGGGCCCCTTATAGATCTCAATAACGGTATGTGCTATTGCCCCCAAATTGAACACCTAGATAGTTTATCATGTTGTCTGACGCTACAGAGTGCATTCTCAATTTCTCAAAGTCAATTATTGCTTTGAAAAATTGGCAAAGAAAACTTTGACCAGAATGGGACTTGAACTTGAGACCTCTGGTTTTGGGTGCCAGTGCTCTTCCACCTGAGCTATCCAGCCTTTAGATGGTGGCCTCCCAAAAAGTCACTACCGGTAGTCTTTGCTGGGGTGGGGTTGTCTGCCAGAAGCATTCAACCATTAACTGCCGTACATCTCCAGGGGTCAGATTTTCGCTTTCAATCATATGCAAATAACCATGTGTTGTATACCTGGCTACAGCAGCTCTGGATTTATATGCTTTGCTGTAATTGCTAATTAATGATCCTTTAAGGATTGATGCTATTATTAGCTTTTTCGCGCGAAGCGAAAAAGCTATTGTTGTTGTTAAGATTTTTTTTTGTCTTCTTCTTTTTCTTATCGGAAAAATCTCATAGACTTTGTACATGGAATTTATGATCGGCAGTTTGGCCATTGAACACACTTGGTTTTTTTTCAAACTTGGCAAATGCATAGAGCCCTTGCTGAAGTTGTGCACAGTTGTCTTGAAAACGTCATGACGTCACCACGTGTCACGTGACAGCGCTTTAAAGGGGCAAATTGCAAACTCCATTATATGCAAAAGTACAAGTTTGTTTGGTTTCAATTTGCACTATATCTAAGTTGGGAAAAGGTGTATCCAAAAATTGCCCTCATTTGATCAAGACGTCATCTCATGAATATTAATGAGGTCAGAAACTTTTAAGATTTTAACATTCAATTGAGCATATTTGGCCAACAGAGCAAGATTTGATGTTATAATGAAGTCCCATACACTTTGTGCACGAAATATGCACGTGCGTTTTGGGGTAGAAATTGAGGTTACGAGTTCGAATCCCGCTGATGTCAAATTTTTTTTAATTTTTTTTTTTAAGAGAGCCAGATGCGGAAAAGCATTATGTTCTGTTAGCCAACAGACATAAATCTCTAGTTATTATTATTATCATTAATTGAGATGAATGAGTTAATGTTGGAGGAGTGTTGAACAACCATCTTTATAGGGAATCATGCTTGATGATATAGAATTGGCAAAATCTGACAACTTATAATGTAACATCTGTACTGGAGCTCTGATAAACATGTATTTAATATCAAAATGTGCAGGAAGGATGAGAGAAATTAGCCATATAAACCAAATCCCATCAGACATATGGGGAAGGGCCATAATTCTGAGTACATGTAGTTAGGTTCAAGCAGACAAATCCCTCACCAACATCTCTGGTCTGGTCGCATGCTTCCCGGGGTTTCGTCGATGAAAAGGACCCGAGGGAATTCAACTTGGCGAAGAGTTGTTTAACGTATCCGTGCCTAACGTACCGTTGTTTAAACGTTCTTAGGCAAGGTGGGCACTCCGTTTGTGACTGAGTACAGCGCGTCCAAGTTTGCGCTGCACGGCTTCTTCGACGCACTCAGACAGGAGTTTCAGATGCAGAACTTGGGCATTTCCATCACATTGTTTGTGATCGGTGAGTCTCTTTATTTCTCTCTCTCTCTCGAGAAACTACCTTAGAAGGATCCTGACGCTGGGCAGAGCACACACTGCCATACTCCAAAGAGATGACTTACACGGTGTTACCGCAAACTTCACATTGTGATTCCACCATGCAAACTCTCAAGTCTTATCTTGCCTTCTAGTTACATGGCATCGGCTATTTGGATAAGATTTGAAGGTTTGCATGGTGGAAATACCAAGTAGGAGGTTTGCGGTGACTCCATGTACATCATCTCTCAAGAGGAGTATGGCTCTGAAAAGATGCTGTTACTCAATGTTTCGGGTAGTGTGTACCAAGTGCTTGTCCACTGCCCAGCAGTCTCTCCCTCTGCTGTCCGCACTGGACTTGAAATGGGAAAAGTTCCCATCGTCTCGGAAAGTTTTACCGAAAAAACAAGTCCAGCGCGAAGAGTTGGCTTGCTGACACATGGCTGAGGAGATTTACGCGCTGTGCGAGGTTTTAGAAATTGGCCAAGCCGCTTCTCCCTCCGTCCCTCCAGGTTCAGTGGAAACACCCAACGCCATCGAGTACTCCAAGGACATCCTGTACAGCGACCTCTTCTA
This sequence comes from Luidia sarsii, assembly GCA_949987565.1. Classification (NCBI taxonomy): domain Eukaryota; kingdom Metazoa; phylum Echinodermata; class Asteroidea; order Paxillosida; family Luidiidae; genus Luidia; species Luidia sarsii. Next base: position 4,772,375 of record OX465106.1, on the reverse strand, counting down.
CACCTCCTCCTCGTCTACGGGCCGGCGGATCATGACAGGGACGGCCAACCGCGAGCGCGAGGTCTACTACCCCGCATACCAGACGCTGACGGCCCCGCTGCTCCGCGACCATGCCCCGCACCTCCTGGAGAAGATGATGCGCCTCTCCATGAAGCAGGAGGTGCTGGAAGAGATCCTCCGCACGGCAGAGGCGGGCAAGAACTGAGGATAAGGTGCCTCGGAAGAAAAAAAAAGGGAAGTCCATCTGAACCTTGTGAGGTCAGTGAGGCATTCCCCTACTTGATTTTTAGCACCCTATGATGCATTTTCAAAGAGGTTTTGCCTTTACTCACTCAGTCAGAATACATATCACTGTGTGTTGGTGCTTTTGCTCGATTGCCTGCTAAAAAAATAATTCAGGCAGCTCGGATTGGATTTCAACCTACAACTGCTAGACTTTTCTTAGAGAAGATGTCATGACAAGTTGACAGCTGAGCTGGTTGAGGTCGCGTGATGGATTTGAATCTACATGTATGTAGTGGCGGGTAATTTAGATGTAATACTGTATGAGTTGAGGATCTGGGCCACTCAATGTATAATAAGTACTGTGTGCACCGTGCTTTGTCCGATTGCCTCACAAAAAAATCTAGGCAGCCTGGGTGTAATTTGAACCCACAGTTCCTGCTAGCATGGCTAGATTCGAATTCACCACATGACTTCTATGGGTTTGAATCCCACCTGAGCTGCTTGTATATTAGCAGGCAGTCGTGCAAAGCACTTGGCATACTGAGCATACTCTGTATTGAGTTGGTGAAACCCTTATTGAATTACAGTATCACCGATGCAATACTCTGATCAAATCCATGCTGGAATGCAGTACCAGCTGCTATACAGATTCGAATCCACCGCACAACTTAGACCACCTCAATGATCGAATGGTTGAGACACTCCGCAAGCAGGAGTAACGGGTTCGATTCCCACCCAAGCTGCCTGTGCTCAGGTGAGTTTGCTCAGAGCACACACTACAATTTCAAGACAGTGATTGACTGTGACGGGATAAAAAACAGAAGGGTTAACGCCAGGCATACAGTTTCAGGATATTCAGTTGTTTCATTCAGAAGCAAGTCAGGAAGTACCCACATACTGTCTACATGATGGAACTCACATGTATTCAATTAACAGACAATGTACAATTCATATCATATCAAAACTTGTGATATACATGTGTAAATCAGTGATAAAGTTTTTTACCCGGACATGATGTGCCATTATAGAATGATTTTTGATTAATTGTTTTGCCATTTACAAAGGATTGACACATTTTTTCAGAGTGATGCCAAAGACTAATGACTAAGTTTTTTTCTATTAAAAAGCATAAAATGTGACCTGCGTCAGACCAAAAGGTGATTTACACAAAATGTAAGTCGTGCTATGTATTTACATGTAATGGCTTGATGAGTTTTGAGAGGGTGATGAAGTGTTCTATAAAAATTCACTTTTGATGTTTGTATCTTACAGTAAGTACCGGTAACCCATGTTTCAGGTGTTTTTTTTTGGTTTTTTTACAGATATGCCAGTTTACATGCATAAAGTTTCATCTCCCAACCCCTTCCCCCATTTTTGGAGTGCATTGTTCTCTTGTAATACTGTGGTCTTGGTTAATCACTTCACGCCAGGGGGTTTTTCAGCGCCGATGAACGCCATACGGGGTTTTTTGAACAATGCATCTTTTTCAAATCTCGCTAAAACAATCGGAACAATATATTTCTGTGAAATAAATCGATAAGGGTATACTATGGGAACAAGAGAGTAAAATCTGGCACAATTCGAACTTCGTTGTGGCTTTTGTCAAGAGATTATCCATTCGAAAAAGGGCCCATTGTGCGTCGTCAATGGACCGTAACAGACTTGTGTGTGTGTGTGTGTGCGTGTACGGAGTAGTCAATCCCTGACCGCAGACTCCAGTCTCCACTCCAGGCAGTCAAATCTTCGAGTTGGTCGGCCACAACCGAACGTACAGATTATGGTAAAGAATGTGGGGGGGGAATTCCAATGCCAGACCGACGACCATTGGGCTGTGTGGCATGCAAAGACAATGTCCCCTGCGTGCTTTCAGCAGCAGCACGGTATCCCTTGATCCTCCACAGTAAAAGTCCCACCATTGCACAATTACTGCTGCTAATCTTGCAATTCATGTGGCAACTTGCGTCAAAAAATGGTCTTTGTACTGATTCGTATTGCTTTTTTCTAAGCTGAAAAGAGTTTTTGTTTAGAATGTGGACAATTTAGTGGTGCCCGGATTCGGAGGGCCCCGTCGTATAGTCAAGCCAACGGAGCTCCGGATTCGGAGGTCCCGGCGCGAAGCCGTGAAGTGGTTAAGGGGTTCCATGAAAATACCCTCTTGTTGCCCATCCTTGGAGAGTCATCATAACCACCGTGTAAATGTTGTATGACCTGCTTGCTTGTCAGCTCCTCTTTCCAAACCCAAAACTATGATAGGACCAAGTATCTGTTTTCTCTGGTATTATAATTGGAACTCTTTGGAAAGGGGCAAAGAAAACATTGACTGGATCATTGGGTAAGCAAAGCCAGAGGTTTTGGGTTCAAACCCTGGTCCAGTCAAAGTTTCCTTTGCCCCTTTTCAATTTGTTTAAATGTTCCCATTCATTTTGTTTTCCTTTCTTAGTTTGACATAACTGCAACTCCATACAAGCTGAGTAATGTGCCAAAAAAGTCACCTCCAGAAAAGGGGCTACTGAGTGTGCCATACACACATGTATCAAATGAAACCTTACACTATGGGTTTTCCAGTCTTATATACTGTACAACAGTATAATGTACCTTTCATTTTCTTGTCTTGACTTATATCACTTTTTTCCTTGGAGGAAGTTGTCAGAATGTCATATAGCTATTTTCTCAGATCTGCAAAATTTTCAGTAAGTTTTTGGAAAGGTACCTTTCCACGGTCTGACTTGTAGACTTGATTAATACATGTACCGGTACATCAGTTGTCAGGTTTGAATTAAAAAAAAAAAACGGCAAAGATAATTTATCTGGACTGGGACTTGACCTCGAGCTTAATGTACCAGCGCTCTTACCACCTGATCTATCCAGTGACATTTCCAGCGTACATGTACCTTTGATGGGGTTGGGATACCAGCCAGAATCATTCAACAATTATTAACAGCCGTATACAGTACAGGTATATCTTTAGGGACCAAATCCCCATGTCATTCAGATGCAAACAGCCAATTGTTGTAAACCTAGCTAGAGCAGCTAAGGGATCACACACTGTGGAATCAGCTGTTTCAAGTACATTTTCTACACAGTTTTTAAACTGTTTACACATTTCCCAGACAATTTTCTTTTACTTTTTTTCTTTTGAGTTTTCTGAATCATAAGAGATTGCCAAACTGAAAAATGAGAATATTATATCTTTACTCGCCATAATCATGTACTGTATAGTTTGGTGGGATTTGTTGTTACTTTTTTTAATGTATTTTTGTTTAATATTTCATTTTTAATCAAGCAAAGTGTGATTGTATATTGGTATTCAACTGTTATTCAACTGTTCTTAAGTGTTTTAAGAACCAAAAGAAAAATATTGAGAATATATCATTTATGGTACAAATTCTTGATTCAATGTGGGCATTTTTGTTTACAGCCGTTTATCTGTAGTTGTAGAGCCGTATTCTGTACCTTCTTCTTTTGTATGAGTTAGTAGGTAGTGCACAGTAAGACAGGCTATTTCTCTGAGTTGGGTAAGCCAGTTGATTTGTTCATCATTTGGGCTTGACAGGTCAGTCATCCCGTTAGGTGGTTGAAAGTCAAGGCAGTTGTAGATGATTATGTTCTGCTTATCTGCTCATCTGGTTTCCAGCGATGCATGTTGGCGCTGAATCTGCCAACCCCGGTTGACAGCCGATTAAGTGTTACCCACTCCCTCCGAGGTAGTTCAGAGCCAGCAGGAGCTGAGCTGGGGAACGGTCAACTGCCGTGGGCGAAGAGTCTCTTCACAGCTCTTTTCCTCTCCTGAATGAGGCTGAAGTCTGGTCTGCTGAGTGTGTCTGTACCACTGCAAGTGGTGCAGGCTTGACGATATAGAATGTTTGCAGTGACAGCTTGTAGAGAAGCTGGTTACATGAATGCAAGAGGGCTCCTTGTTCCTATCCTACTCATGACACTACCCCAACATCTACCCCAACTTTCAGGATACTAGGCTTGGGCGGATTTGGAAAAATCACAACCGAAAAAACTGCCAGATCTTCGACCGGTTAAACCATAAACCAATTTTGTTTTGGTCTACAAAAATAACAAAACAAAAGAACAGAAAACTACAAAAATTTGACGATAAAGAAGTTAAAAAGAATCCTAAATCACGCTACATTGTAGGTAGAAAAAATTAAGTGTTCAAAAGTTTAAAAGGAAAAGCAAAACCAAAAAGAAATCTCAAATGCAAAACCGCCCAAGCCTACAGGATACCACTGCTGAACATTTGATTTCTTGAGTGTTGGAGATGAAAGTCCAATTACTCTGATGTACAAGGTGCTAGAATGCCAGGCAAGTTACAAAAATTAATTGGATTGTTGCCCAGTTACGATTCTCTCTCCATAGTACTGTAGATGGATGGTGCATTTTTACACAAATACATGTACATGTACTGTAAGCCATTGGCTGGTGAGTGTGTGTGTATTTGGTGGGTATGTGGTGTAGTGTGTACCGTACTAATAGAATGTAACTCAATGAGGGTTGGCCCTACTAGATGTAACAAGCACTGCCCAATTACCGTGCTGAAAAAAAAACCATTCAGGCAGCTTGGGTGGGCTTCGGACCCGCGACTCCTGCTTTGTAGTGCAGACATCTTAACCACTTGACCACCGAGCTAGTCAAGGTCGTGTGGCGGATTCGAATAATGTATATGTGTATGGCGGGTACCATCTGCACTAGAAAGCAAGAGTCGCGGATTTGAATGCCACCCGAGCTGCCTTTTCAACAGGCAATCGCGCAAAGCACTGACTACTCTAGTGCTTGTTACATCGAGTAGGGCAAACCCTCATTGAATTACATTCTCCTCGATGCAAATATTTTATATCTATGCTGTAGAATGCAGTGCCACGCTGAAAATGGAAACTCGGGACATTTGCAAGAAAAATTGCCACTTGATTTGTGTGTCTGTTGGGAGTGGACTCGACAATTAGCAATAACGTCACTAAAATGATTGCAATTGGACTACTGAGTTAATATTTCCGATGTAAACTGAATTGGACAGTACCTTTTAATAAAATATTACTCATGGAATCAGTGATATTGCCTGTAATATCAAAATTTATTCATCGGTTGTTTTATTTACAATGACAAAAATGGCAAAGAATAGCTGACTGGAGTGTGGGACTTGTACCAGAGGCCTTTGGCATGTTTGGTGTAATTTTCTAAGGCTCTTACCACCTGAGCTATTCAGCCCGTAGATGTTAACCTTCTCAAATTAATAGTCAACTAACTTGGCCTGGGTTGGGGCACCAATCAGAAGCAGCATGTACCATTAAGTGTGATATACATACATTGTATATCACTGTAGGGATCACACCTGTTATCTTTCAGATGCAAGTAGCAATTGCAATGAATGTTTACAGGGGAAGACCATAATGGGGAACACCAATCTGCAATTCTGCATGGTGAACTTCCTGAAGTTACCAGTAAGATGATAGAGGGAGACAGAGGAATGAGGCTTTCTGGACATTCAATGACATTCATTGCCCTGCTTGATGTAATCAGCACTGAGCTCAGTGTTTTTCCCGAGTGCCTGCTGGAAAAAAAAATCAGGCAGGTTGGGCGAGATTCAAACCCGCAACTCCTGCTTTCTAATGCAGACATCTAGGGCAAACCCTTATACAGTGTTAAAGAAATACATTATCCCTGACACAAACATGTTATATCTCTCTTTCTGGACATCGAGGATCTGAGACATCCCAAAGTTCCTGCATGTCACACTCATTCTTTGGCAGCCATCTGAAGGGAGTGCTATAGTAGGTGTACTAGGCATTGAAGCACCTATGTAGACGTGCTAGAGAGAGACGGTTCTGGATGACACTAATGAACTGAAATCTGCTATGCTGGACGGGCTAGTGTGGAGAATATACATTCTTGGAACCTGAGTAGTAGGCATTAGCTTGATGCTCCTCAAATCATGGGCCTGATCGTTTTGGAAATGTGCAGTGCTCTAAAATTAACTGAATTCTGAATCCTTTTTTGAAAAAATGGCAAAGAAAACTTTGACTGGACCGGGACTTGTGAACCATCGCTCTCCCAGCTACATGTACATTTAAGGGGAAGGTTTGTGGTGACACCATATAGCACTTGTGAGTACTGTCTACTGTGTGTACTGAGTGTGTACTCTGCCCATCGTGAGGAGACTGCTGGATTCCAACTATCATCTGGGCTATCCAACCCTCCATCCCTTAGATTGTGGCCTTCCCAATTAACGGTCAGCTAGTTTTTGCCGGGATGCCGGCGCCACCCTGAACTCTGAATCAGCCGAAGTAGTAGTTGGTCTTTGCATGCCCGAGTGTTTATGTGATTGGCTGCAGCGCTCTCTCCAGACAAAGTCCAAAGCTGGCCGGGCCAGTCTGAACGGCCAGAACGTCCCTCAGGGACTCGGTGGTGACCTCTCCACAGCATCGCCTGAGGAGGATCAGGCAATCCACACAGCCATCCATCGCAGACTGCCTCACTGTGAAATTGAATAACAAGATGCAACATGCTACAATTTGCCAAGCTTCAACTCCAAACAAGCAGACTTTTTTTAAAGCAGACCTGCATTTGAGTCACAAACAAAATCAAGTCCGAGTCCTGAGTCATCTTGGTTGAGTCCGAGTCATAAAGGCAGAGTCTTGAGTTAGAGACGCCAGTCTCCTCTAGATTAAATACCGGTACTCGATTGGAAATAATCTCCCAAACACTTATAGTTTTCTCAAATCACATTATATAGAACGAGGGGCCTACTTGCATAATATATCCAATAAAGCAGTCAAGTAAACCGCTGATGTGAAATAAGATGATCAACCCATGTACACCTACATCTGTACAGTATGCCAAAATAGGAGTCTGTCAATCTGTAAAAGCTGCTACATAACTGGCAAGAGAGTCATGAAGACATACAGTAATTATTATCATTTGATTCAATTTGCCATTTGTCTTCATCGGCGCGAGTGCCCTATTGTTACCAAGCTGGTTAACAGTCATGAGCATGATAAGATTTAACATTTGATAGTTTGCATGGTGGAAGTACCAATTTAAAGGTTTGCAGTGACTCCATGTACATGTACCGCATCTCCTTTGAGACGGAGTGTGTCTCCGAAAAGAGCCGGTACCTCAGAGCCACACTATGTCTCAAAAGAGATGTGCTACATGGTGTCACCGCAAATCTTCCACTCAGACACGAGCACGTTCTACAGTCATGAACTCCGTTCTCAAGTGGCTTACCATCTTTGCTAGCCGGACTGCCGGATTCCTCACAGACATCATGAAGAAGCTTCAGCAGAGACTTCATCATACACTCCCGGTGGCTTGAGATTCTGAGCACAACAGAAAATGACCAACGTCTAAAGGGTTGAATTCCTACTGGCAGGGGCCCCCAGCATGACAAAGTCCCCCCCCCACCCAAGGGCTGGATAGGTCAGATGGCTATGGCGCATTAATGGCACATTATCCGCCACACGACCTCGGTCAGCTTGGTAATCAAGGGGTTAACAAGTCTGCGCTTGACAGCAAGAGTAACGGTTTTGATCAAGCCTGAGCTGCCTGTACTTTTTTTTTCAGCAGGCAATCGGGCAAATCGCTAAGCACATAATGCTTATTACAGTATGTCGATTAGAGCAAACCCTCATTGAATTATCTATTTAAAAAAAAAAAAAACGTGTAGCGGTCATGGGCACTGGAAAATAGCCCAGCACCAAATGGTTTAAATAGTAACCACAGTGGTGATAAGGACTGTCTCGATAATGTCGTAGTGTGAAAACACCTGTGTGTGGGTTGGAAATGGAGGGAGACAGGTCACCTCAAGAGTCGGAAATTCTTTTGGCAGTGAGGCTTGGTTTCAAGTGTGGTTGTGATAAGTAAAAGTCAATGATGTGTACCTTGGCCAAGCTTGTAGGATGAGTGCATGGAGAGAATGCAGTGTGCTCTGGGTGGAGACCTCATCCACGCCTTCAGATGTGTCCAGGTATCTTACTATCACACGCATGAGCGTCTAGACGGGACAGAAAGAAGAAAAAAAACATCATCAACCAAGGCCCATCCTCCAAAGGGCTTAGGCTTCAGCTTCAACATAGATCTAAGATAAGATATGATTGTATCTATGATTCACTTGATGCCCGCCGCAATACAGATTCGAATCCGCCACATGACCTACACCAACTCGGTAGAGCAGTAGTTATAAGCTGTCTGCACTACAAAGCAGGAGTCGCGGGTTGAAATCCTGCCCGAGCTGCCTAAATTTTGTTCGACAGGCAATTGGGCAAAAGCACTGAGCGGTGAGCATTCATTCATTTCATTCATTCATTCCATCGACTGGATAGTCGTCGGGGGGATATGAGCACCCAGGGGGAATCTGAGACAGGTCTGTCGAGCACTACTGTGATGAGCTCGGGGCATAGTCAGGTCCCTCCAGGTTTTCACATTGTCTGTGAGCACGCAGTGCTTGTTAGGTCGAGCAGGGCAAACCCTCATTGAAAATCAAGGCGCTAGTCTCTGAATTTGTGAGACTATAATTCTAGTCAGGAACAGGACCCTTATCTACTATACCTTCATGTGCCTGAGGATGGTGATTCCCATGCTGTCGATGAATGCCTGTAGATTCTTGGCGTAGGCCCGGCGAAGGGTCAGACTCTGCTCAAACTCCATGCTACTCAGCACTATCTGCAGCACTGTGTCATATCGACTGGACTAGGGAGAGTCCGCACCGATACCTCTCAATAAACAACATGTCAGTGTGTTCCTGCACATCTTCACAGATTTCTTATAGTTAAGTTGAAAACTTTGAAACTTTGAAATTACTTCAACTGAGTTGTCCAACACAAGTCAAAACGTATTCGAGTTCAAGACTGAGTTACATCTCTTGAGTCTGAATCCAGGTTGTGAGTACAAGTCTGAGTAATGAGTCACCTATACATTTAATCCTTTATCAAAAAAGTTTTCACTGATTAACAAGTCTTGTCCAACACCAAATTGATGTCAGTACTGTAGGTTTGAATAGGAGTCTGAGGCAGTAAGTTGGAGTCTGAGTTCAAGCCATTTGTTATTGTGACTCAAGTTGGACATGGGCCATTGCCATGAGTCATTCAAGTCTGTCTTTGATGGTCCATTTTGTCATTGAGTTCAACGTACTTTGCGCTGCTGGTCTGCCTTGTGCGGAGAGCGCTCGATGACGGCCAAAATGCGTATCAGGCATGGCAGTAGCTGGCCAATGAGGGCAGCCTTCTGGGTGAACAGGTGGTGGTGGAGAGCCTCATAGATGACCACTGCACGGCCGTACAACCGCAACTCGGCGGGGGCCTGAACAAAAGGTCATGGTAAAACTTGAGGAATCAGGGTACATGACAATACCTCCGAGCTTAAATATATATGGCCTTTGAGAGCAATCCATCTAGAATCAAAATATCAAAAGTATTTACCGGTAGTTTCAATTTCACAAATTGTTCAATTTTGATATGAGTTTCAAGTATTTGGATTTTATTTGATCTTAATGACACAAGAGAAAAGGAAAACTGACAATTGGCAAAAAACAATTTGAAATTTGCAAAAGACAATTTGAATGGGCTAGGATTATTTCATATATTTGACTTTTTTAATTTTATTCTTTAAATCTAAAAAAAAAACACTTGAGGTCCTGACGTGTTGAACAGACTCACCACATTGTTGATGATATGCTGGAGACACTTCAGTCCAAGAAGCTTGTTGTTCATCTATACAGAAAGCAAGTCATATACAAACACAGGTAATCTATGATGGCCAAATTGGTGATATTTATATTGAGCACAGGTAGTACAATCATATGTCTTATCTGTTTGCAAAGAAGAAGGCTTTCACGGGCAGGTGGGTGGGTGGGCAGAAGGGCAGAAGGGCAGACAGGCAGACAGGCAGACAGGCAGACAGGCAGACAGGCAGGCAGATGATCAACCAGTTATATACTTAATCTCATTTTCATTTCAATGTTCATGTCTCAGGGAGTTGACCGATGAAATAATGCGGCATCAATTTCACCTAAAAATCCCTAGAAAACTACAAAATGGCAACCAACCTTGTAATCATCTATAAACAGCAGTGAAGGGGGAAGGGCAGCATCGAGGTGGTTGCCAAGCAACGGTTGCTAAGGATAAGAAAATAGAGTGAGAAAAACTGTCTCCTCAATCAGCATAGAAGGGCAGCTGCTTCAACATTAGGAGTCCTTGGTTCGAATCCTGGTCTGGTCAAAACTTTCTTTGCTCAATCTTCTAATGCTAAAAAAAAAATGAAGCTTCCTTTCCAGTATTTTTCCCAAAAGGACTTTGAGTTACTTCTAAACAGGTACAGTAGTTGACAGCTGTAATTCAATAGAGGGTTTGCCTTACACAATGGACATTTAGCACTAAATGTTCTGTGTTCTGCACAACTGCCTGCTAAACAAAATTGGGGAGGGATTTCGCACTCCAAACTCTTCCTTTCTCAAGGGCAGAAAGGTCCTGATAGGATTGAAACATCAGGCCCTCTACACATTTGAGGTGCGTTATCTCTTGCTCTATGTTTTTGAGCTTTAAAACAACATTTGGAGTTCCTGACATTCTGATCCAAGCTAGTATTGAAACATCGGACTCTCTTGTCATCATCATCATCATCACCGTCATCATCGCCACCATCGTCACCATCGTCACTATCGTCACCATCGTCACCATCGTCACCATCATCACCATCATCACCATCGTCACCATCGTCACCATCGTCACCATCGTCACCATCGTCACCATCGTCACCATTGTCACCATCGTCATCGTCGTCAACATAATCACCATCGTCACCATCGTCACTCTTGCACTATCGTCGCCATTATCAGTTTCATCACCATCATCGCCATCATCACCATCATCACCATCGTCAACATCATCACCATCGTCACCATCATCACTATCGTCACCATCATCAGTTTCATCACCATTATCACCGTCGTCACCATCATCACCATCGTCACCATCATGTTTCATCACCATTATCACCATCGTCACTATCATCACCATCATCAGTTTCATCAGTTTCATCACCATCATCACCATCAATCGACTGCAAGGCAGACGACCACAAATGTTGTTCATTCAGCTTGTCTCAATTGGCAAGTCTGGTGAGAGCCTTCAAAATTTTGTCAAGCTTTGAGCATTTCATCATTCAGAAGTTTGCAACCTTTTAGCATATTACTCTAATTCCTTGAGTACCGGTAGTTAGATCATTTTCCAAATTCTCTGTTCTCCCGTGCAGAGAGGACAAACCTTGATCTGGAGGAGACACCAGGTAAAGGCCTGCTTGGTGCCCGGTTCCTTGTGCCAGTCAGCCCTTGTCAGCCTCTCCCTCAGAATGGTCAGGACGTCGCCAAAGAAGCCCCCGTCTTGCCCACCTCCATCCCAGTCGTGCTTCCCCACCAGAAGAGACTGTGTGGAATCTCGGCCGCACAACGCACAGAGTGTCTCCGAGAGTCCTGCGTATATAAAAAGAGATTGCCGTTTTCAGCCAAACCTATGAAATCTGAAAACCAAATGATGGAATTCTCTCAAGTTAAGAGTGCCTGATGTTTCAATCCTAGTGGAACATTTTCTCAAAGGCAGAATTATGTACACTTTAATTACAGACCAACTAAATTCAATCCCATTCCACACCGACAACTTTCACAGAAACCTTCCATCCAGACCTCCAGTCCCGTACTGGAACCCCAACCTATTGACCATGCCCCTCTATCCTCACTCCGCGGTCTCTCGTGCTTCCTAATTAAAGATCAACTACCCCTTAAATGCATTTGGACACCCCCATGATTACCGGTAAGAGGGGTAGAATGAGCTGCCTGTATTGTTTTCAGCAAAAGACACAGTGAACAGTATCATCGGCCTTTGAGAAAGGTCGTTTAAGAACCCCATGTGCTCATGGAAGATCACATCTCATACCTCAAAATGTAGACCATTTTTCTTTAGGTACATGCTTGAATACATGATATATTATCTGCAAATTTCTAACTTTGGAGTGAACTTGCATGCAGTTCATAATTCATATGTATGGACTCAAGCAGATGACGTGGAACGATTACAGAACCCTGACAGTACAAATTGAGCCCGATCCCACTGGACAACGATTTGTGTGCAGTACCTTGGCAGGCCTTCTGCGATCTGTCATTCGTCCACGGTCGTCTCTCGACGTGAGTGGCGACCACGACCAGACAGTGCGGCGCCACTGCGGCCATCACCTCCCCGACCAATCGTTGCGCGCCCTCCTTCCTCTCGTGCCCGTCGTCCAAGGAGCTCGCGCCTCTGTTCAGGCTGGACAGGACAGCAGTGATGGTGTTTGTGAGGAGGGTTGTCGATCTCGCAATCTCCCTGAAATGCTGATCTGTTGTGATGAACAATGGAAGGTAGCTGAGAAATAGGGGCATCAATTAAGTAATGTTCAGCAGGTGTAAACGAGTGGGTCAGATAATCAATCAGAAAAAACAGAACAAGGAACAGGGACATGGAGGCACTAAGTTCCTTTATATTTCTTGGGGGAAAATGGCAAAGAAAACTTTACTCTTTGCCATTCTTCAAAATTGTCTAAAAATTCCCAGTCAGTGCCTATACTGAGCAGGCCTGTGCTTTGGTTGAACATCCAAGCCTATACACAATTCACAAAACTCTACCAGACTGCATTGGTGATGGTGCTGAAGCTAACCCCTGCCACCTACCCTCATTTTCATTGGTCAAAGTCTGGGGCAGCCTCATCCTCCCAGCCAATGAGAGGACAGCCTTGACGAGGACATCTTGGAAGTCGGCCAAATCGGAGGCCTCCCTGAAGTCCACAGAGCCGGCAGACTGCAATGCTGTCTCCAACGCAGCGCAGTCCTTTTCAAACTCCTGAAAGTGTGGTGACAGTGACAAGTTGGGCTTTAATTCAATTGAATCTTGCAATCCCGGATACATTTGTAAGGCTCATCAGCACACAGCCATAGAGCCCTAGAGCCAAGCTCATACTAGAGCTGCTATTACTATATAACTATAACTAAAGGCCTAGTATAACTAGTATTATTTTGCCATCATCGGCATTCTTCTGGGTGCAAATGCTATTTTGCTGTTCCCTTACTCTGATTCAGTGATTGGCCAATTTTCATTACGTCATGCCGGCCTTCTTCTTGTTCATCCGGCAAAATAATGTTTACAGCAAGAGGCAATCAGAATTAGAAACGGTAAAATAGCAATTTGCAGAAGAATGCCGATTCCGGCAAAATGTACACTGCCATTGCCAAGTGCCAACAAGGAAGGAAAACTTAGACGACTCACAAAATAAACTGTATATATCGAGTCTGAGTGCAACTGCAAGGCGGAGTCACATCTCTCATTCTCAAGTCCGCGTCCGTGTCCTGAGGCATCCGAGCCAAGTCCAAGTTCGAATACGAGGCCCCCAAAAAAGGTTGAGTCATCTGACTGTAGTGTAACTGTAACCATGGAGGTGTACCATGGAGGAATAAGAAGTCCTCCAGTCCTTGGTGCATGTAGTAGTGTTACTCACTGTGGTGTTAGCTTTTAAGTGTTAACTTATTGTTAATGTTATGTTATTGTTACGAACACGATGACTGGGATGAGGCAGTTTCAATCTCAAAAGCGACAACAAAAACACACTCACTTACAAATACAAGTTCACCCTCCGATTTTCCTGTGGTCCCGCTGCCAAGTCCTTCCGCTAACCTCCTCAAGAGTTGAGAAAGTTTCGCCGATTCTTGCATATTCAGGACAAATTCAACTCGCTAGTTGAACAACCAACACAACAACTTGAACAAGCACAAACACTAAACAGCATGCACTCGATCTGGCCAGTGTAGCAGACGAACTTTGCCTTCTTTTGCACTGTACTGACTGGCTGGGAGAGTGTCCAAACTCAGTGGCTAAGGATTACAATTACGCACGAGTCTATACACGCTGCCAGCCAAGCGGCTTCCATCACTTCATATAGACTCGCGTGTTAATTCCGGCCGTAGCCAATGGATTCAGACACGGACTACGGCCTACGGCCTACGGCCTACGGCCTACGGCCTACGGCCTACTTCCCATGATGCCTCGTCATTAATAAAACTAAAAGCGGCAATTTCGTCTGCTGTCAGTGTCAGAATTCTGCTCCAACTTCGAAGACGAAAAGTTCGTCTGAAAACGGGGACACTTTGGAGTGGACCTTCGCCTTCAAGATGAAGAAGTTTGCCTCGGACGTTAAGGAATTTTCCAATCTCGTGAAAGGGTAAGGGGGTTGCTTTCGTGTTTGTGAATCACTCACTCCAATTCTCAAAACTGAGTACGTAACTCGTAAGTACATGTTGCCTAGTTTCCGGACAGGTACATGTAGTTTTTCGACGATATAAGGACTTTTCTTCAAACTGAACAATGTGGACGAAAGTATGACACTAAAAGAGGTCTCAGTCACTTTCTCCACACCACAGACTATTAGAATAATCATAGAGAAGGTTGATCAAGCCTGTCACTTCCGTAACATTACCCGGTTTTGTTGACGTCTGCGGCGCACCGCGCAGTAAGCATCGTCACCTATTTTCGTCGGTGGTGTTTAGTAAGGTGTCCCAGTGCAGCCAAACGCAAAATAAATTCTTAAAATAACTCAAAATGCTGTGTGGCACTGTAAAATTCTTCCCTGTATGTTTTTTTGTGTTCATCTTTGTTTTGTTTTTTTCGACACTGCTTCTAACACTTTCCTCAAATCATTCATAATTTATGCTTAAAACGTATTATTGCCTATTGGTCTGGTTATGGTTAACGTTGATGTCTTCTTCTGTTACTTTTAAAAAAACGCAGTGGCTGTTGTTACGGCAGTCGTCCGTGTGGTTCCCTGACTTGATTGTATTTCGTCAACATTGCAGGCTGGTTGAGGTTGAACCAGTCTATTAGCTGATACTAGTCTGGTTCCAAGAGCTAAACATCCTGACAAATACTGTGAAGTCAGGGAACCACACGGACGACTGCCGTAACAACAGCCACTGCGTTAAAAAAACTCCACAATCCTCTTTCTCACTGCTTCTTCAGTTATGGCCTTTCCCAATTTCACTCTAGAGACACATTTCCTTCTTTCTTGGTACTTTCTCTAGCTGCCCTTTTATTGTTTTCATTTTTTATAAAAGCCTATCGAGCCATGTTACTTTTTGTCTTTAAATAATAATAAAAAATTAATTTTAAAAATTATATAAGCGAGACGCCCTATAGGAGCCTCCATAGTTTTTACCCAGAACGGACTGCCTCAAGTTGCGTGATATATATTTTTTTTCTACGGATGTTGGGGTTTGTTATGGACTTATGGTTAGGACCAACAATAAAGAAAACTGGAGCTTCGAAGCAATTGCCAATTTTGTACCTAGAAAAATAGACCCCAAAAGAGCAACTTTTTGAATCACACGAGTTTGGCCTACTGGAAAAGCCTTAACTTTCCACATTTTCAGTGACGGACAAGAGCAGGAAACCAACTGTAAGATACTACATGTAAGTCTGAGATCGTTATACGGAGTTGTTTTCATCGTGCCATGTGAGTTAGAAATCAACGTAGTAATTTTCTTTAATCAAACAGTGGCAACACATAATGAAGAATGTATCATGCAAATGTAACAAATTAAGATCAAGCACACCGCTTCCGAAGTCAGTGCACATGTCAAGGCCGATGGGCCAGAAGCACTAGCTTCATGGTTCGATCTGACATGTCCTCGGCTTGTGCAGTTGCAGTGCCGTAACTATAGAAAATGGAAACTGTTACGGGTGCCATAACAATTTTTTTCTTAGACGTTTGCTAAGCATCATGATTCATGGGTATACAGATTACAGACTACAGTATCTATGACAAACTCGCCGTATTTTTATCACACAACTCTCTATAGATGGTGAAGCACGTAATTCTGTGAATTGTTTAATAATTTTTCTACAAAACCCAGAGTTTTTGTCTAGATACCACTATGGCACTAATCACTGCTCACTTCCACTAAAGTAGTAGTACTACTTAGTACTAGTAGTAGTACTAGTAGTCATGGTAGTAGTAGTACCAGCAACAAAATTTATACATTTTTTGTTGGAACGTTGGGTTGGTAGTTTCAGAGAAATCAGTGGAGATTCAAGGCGTGTGCATGCAGCTAGCACTTAGCAGCATACTGTGCACTCATTCTCATTATGCCTTACTTGCCGCGTGCCACTAGTCACTACTGTAACTGCATGCGTGCACCACCACCACATTTTCTATCCAGTCACCAAGCCTCCAAGTCCAAGGGAATCTCCAGATTCTCCACTGATTTCTCTGAAACTACTCACCCAAGTGACCCAACGTTTCGAAAATAACAAAAAATTGTTTGTCTAGATACCAATCTAGACAGAAACTCTGCATGTGAGTTTCATTTCTGAACTCCATCTAGGTTTTGGAGAAAAGATTTAAACAATTCAGTAGGTCTATTCACAAAGTTACGTGCTTCGCCAGAGTTTTGCGATAAAAATGCGGTGAGCTTATCATCTAGGCCTATACACATGAATGCCATGATGCTTTGTGAATGCCAAAGTTAAAATGAAAGAAGAAAGAGTGCAAGGGCTAGGCCTATAGTTGCTGTAGTTTTCTTTTGACCTTCCAAGTTCCATCGTCTTTGAACCCCGAGATACAAACTTGTGTAAAATTGTGTTTTGCTATGCACAGTTTGTTGTCAACCCCACCAAGTGGTACCAATGGAGCCTTTGTCACCTTCCAGGACTACAGGCTGACCCTCCTCAGTTACTCCTCTGAGCAAGTTGCGGACCTCCTCAGCTATGTTCCGCATCTTAGCAAGACCGGCCAAGTGCTCCTAGTACAGCAAGACGACCCGTATAAGGTGTGTAAATTTGAGCATTGAGAGTTGACAGTGCAGCCATTGTTCTCTCTGTATACCCACCAGCGCAAGAACAAGCTCGATTTGACTACGAGAAAAGATATACAAATTATGTATATTTTTCGGGGAGAAATTATACCATACAGATTTTGTAAACTGCTTACTGACAATGATTGACAGCACTACCTAACCCTCCCAAATCCTACAGAATCCTATTGTCCAATTGTAGGAATTCGTAGGATTTGGGGCATGTGGCAGTTGATGCATTGTAGGAATTTGCAGGATTTGGGGCATGTGGAGTTTTGTCACTGTAGGAAAATGTAGGATCTGGGCTACAGGGCCCAATGTGATGGAGGAGGATTCTGTAGGATTGGGGGCATGTGGAGTTTTGGTCAATTGAGGAAAATGTAGGATCTGGGTTACAAGGCACAATGTGATTGTGGATGAAATTTTAGGATTTAGGGCACTTGGAAGTAAAAATATACATTATCACAAAAGGGGATATGTACCAATGGTCCAGGGAGATGCTGTTGGTTTGGGGTTGCGCTCGCCTGTATTCGTGGGTGGGTTTACCCACCGGCTCTAAGTCATTTTCTGGTCAAGTGTGGAGTGTGCGGCAGTGTACGGACACTGCTTTCGTGGGTAAGTTTACCCACGAGCTCTTGCTCATTTTCTGGTGAGGTGTTGGAGTGTCTCGGGCAGTTCACTGAGACTGCTTTCGTGGGTAATTTTACCCACGAGATCTTGGTCATTTTCTGGTCAGTTGTTGGGAGTGTATTCCAGTGAACTGACAGTGTTTCCGTGGGTGCGTTCACCCACGAGCTCTTGCTCATTTTCTGGTGATGTGTTGGAGTGTCTCGGGCAGTGCACTGAGACTGATTTCGTGGGCGAGTTTACCCACGAGCTCTTGGGTATGTTCTGGTCAAGTTCACCCACGAGCGGTTGGTCATTTTCTGGTCAGTTGTTGGAGTGTGTTGCAGTGCACTGACAGTGTTTTCGTGGGTGCATTCACCCATGAGCTTTTGGTCATGTTCTGGTCAATTGTTGGAGTGTATGGCAGTGTGCTGAGGTTCATGGTTGAGTTCACCCAATGTCAAGTGGAGGCATGAATGGGGAAGGGGGGTTACTGGGTAATCAGTACTGGTGTGACCACACTGGGACTTGTTTATTTTGATCACTTTGGTGTGCCTATGGGCAGGGTTTGTTTATTTGATCACTCATTAGCATTTCAGACTGTAAGTTACTGTGGACACATGAAAAGCAGGTGGTCATATTGAAGGTCATGTGGAGATTGGGTAATAGAGTTGTCTGTCTGGAGTTGTACATGTATGTAGCACTCTGCATACAATGTATGGTCACTGGGGACAGTCAGTGGTCTGGTGTCGGATTACATAACACTCTGCTTACAATGTATGGTAGTGGTCAGAGGTTCAGTGGACAGGTGTCACATTTCTTAGTACACACCCTGCAAAAATGTAGTGCAGACTGGTCAGAGGGTCAGTGGTCTGGGGTCTGTTTTCATAGCACTTTTGATACAGTGTATTATAGATTCATGAAGGCCAGTCTTGGACAAATCCATTTTTAGAGGGTAAATCTGTCTGTTGGTCATTGTTTTGTTGTATAATTATACGTGTCAGTGAACTTCAAAAGGAGCATGAGAATGAAAGTAAGGTCTGATTATGTACTATTATGTAATTTATGCAAAAACGCCACAATTTTTAGCTATAAAAAGGATGAAAATGACTGATACACCTCATTGCAACCATGACGGCTCGAGAAGCTACACGTTTGCAGCATTCTCTCACCGTAGCTGAGTCTGGATATTTCTGCACTTCAGTTATGTATGAAAGTCAAGGAAGAAAAACGAGGATGAAGAAGAGAGAGGAGGAGTTTGTGGCAGGGCCCAGCCAGGGAGGACAGCCTGGAAAGAAGAAGGGTGGAAAGAAGTGGCCACCAAAGAAAACCGATGGCCACAGAGAGCGAGTCAACGCTGCCAAAAAGGAGGAGCTGCAGCAGGCAATCTGCCTAAGTGCCATCCAGGCAGGTGTCCGAATGGGCAAAAAATACCGTGCCGTAGCAGAAACATCAGAAAGTTCTGAGGAAGAGTTCCTAGCAGAAGCCTGTCAGAGCAGCTCACCTGATGAGGGTTGGAGTGAAGCAAGAGGACACCTTGAATATAGGGAGGAGGATGAAGATGATGATGATGGCAATGACCAGGAAGATGAGGATGACCAGGAAGATGAGGATGACCAGGAAGATGAGGAATACCAGGAAGATGAGGAATACCAGGGAGATGAGGATTACCAGGAAGATGAGGAGGAAGAGGAGGAGACAGGGAGTGACATTCCTGAGCCTCGTGTAGGAAGACGACAGCGTCAACCATCTTCAAAGCCGACTGAAAGAGTCAAGAAGCGGTCTCTGGTAGATCCAGATTCAGATAACGATCCAGATCCACCATCAGCACTCCAGCCTGACTACCCGTCTGATGGGCATGGGTGGACACGCAGCCTGACGGATGTATTTGTCCGACCATTCAGGGGCAAGAAACCAGCAGGGCCAAAGTTTCAAAGGAGTGAGTCTCCACTCCATTACTTTGTCCAGTTCTTCCCCCTTTCATTATTTATGTCTATTGTCCAGTGGACAAATATCAAGCTGTGTGAGGCAAGGAAGT
Organism: Luidia sarsii; assembly: GCA_949987565.1. NCBI lineage: Eukaryota > Metazoa > Echinodermata > Asteroidea > Paxillosida > Luidiidae > Luidia > Luidia sarsii. The sequence goes on along the minus strand of OX465106.1, from coordinate 4,752,639 downwards.
TCAAGACCACCCTGCATGAGATTCGGGCCTGGTTTGGCATACACATGCTGATGGGCATCATCAAGCTTCCCAACTATAGGAACTATTGGAGCAAGCATCCTGCACTTCGTAATGCCGTAATATCTCAAACCATGCCCCGACATAGATTTGATACAATCAACACCTTTGTATCTTGCTCTGACCCAGACAAAGACCCGGCACTTCTCCGAAGTAAGAAACACCAATACAACTTCAAGAAGAAACACCCCCTGTATCCCCTTCAACCAATCTGGGATAAAGTCAGACGTCGTTGCCTGGAGCGGTACCATGCTCTTCGAGAGCTCTCCATAGACGAGCCTATGATACGATACAGAGGGTACAAGGCAAGCGTAAAGAAATTCTTTATGCCGTTCAAGCCCATAAGGGTTGGATTCAAAATCTATGTTTTAGCAGAGTCAGCGACAGGGGCTGTCCTCAATTTCTGTGTTCATCCCTGGAAGAAGACCACCATGACGGGCATAGCAACAAAGTTGGCCAAGCACCACCGGGGCCGCTTTCATCATATATTTACAGACCGGCTCTACACATCCATACCATTAGCCAGAGCCCTCCTTGCCCAGAAAACATATCTGACTGGAGCTGTGAAGGCAAACAGCCGTGGCCTGCCCAAAGATCTGACTGCAAGAGTCCGGGCTATGAGACGAGTAAAGAGGGGTGCGTTCTACTCGAGACAGAATGGGCAGCTAGTAGCAACACTATGGAGGGACAGTAAGGCCATGATGACGCTTTCTACCGCCCACCAAGGATGGCGTGATCCTGGTCTTCACAATGTCACCCGAAAGGTCCCTGATGAAAATGGCAAAAGGAAAACCACCACTGTCCCAGCCCCTCCTCAGACCATTGCCTACATCTCCAACATGGGTGGGGTCGACAGGGGCGACCAGCTTCGAGCGTATTACTCTTGCTCACGCAAATCACAATATTGGTGGAAGAAGATCCTCTACTTCTTGGTAGATATATGCAGAGTCAATGCGTACATTGCATACAAGAAGCACCGGCACCAAGAAGTTCAAGCTGAGCAATCAGACAGCAGCGCTGATGAAGATGCAGGTCACACCACTACCAAGCACCTGAGTCACAGCGACTTCATCCTGCAACTCGCAATGGAGCTCATCGATGGCTATGCGAGAGGATCAACCAACCCACAGAGCAACACCCCCAGAGCAGTCCCTGCCCACAATGTAATGGGACATTACAGCACTCGGATGCCTGGTCTCTACCCCAAAAGATGCCAGTGGTGTCTTCACAACAACGGTGTCACCAAGTCAGGGTGGATAAAGACAACCCGGAATGGATGTGCAGTTTGCATGGTGAACCTCTGTTCTGGGCCTTGCTTCATAAAGTTCCACCAAGCAGCAGCAAGACAAGACTCCATCCAATTTGCCACAACCACAACCACTACTGAAGAGTCATCCATCCCTGAGCCATCATCCTCTGACCCCGACTCTGACCCATAGACCAAACAAAAGATACAAAAGAACAAGAAAACAAAGAAACAGATCTTGAAGAAGAATAGAAAAAGTATATGAGACAAAGAAAAGAAGAAAAAGAACAAGGAAATGAGAGGAGACAAAAAAATCTCCAAAATACAAATAAAAAACATTTTAAAAACACAAAAAAAACACAAAACACACCAAAATAAACCAGTGTCAATGATGAAGGTCACAGCAACGAGAAGTTGTAACGATCAAGCTCCTGAGCCACAAAAAAAAACATATTTGACATAACACTGGCCAAAAAATTCAGTGTAGGAATTTGCAGGATTTGGGCAGTGGCGCACCGCCAACAGTATTGTAGGATTGTGTAGGATTTGGGTCATATGGGGCTTTTAACACTGAAGGATTGTAGGATCCTGTAGGATTTGGGTCATAAGCTACAAAAAAGGTGTGGGGAGTTAGGGTTAAATTGTGACTGAAAAACATTGTCCACCAAGTCACACGTCATATTTCATAATAGTCTCACAAGTCTATCATTCATACAAAATACTAGATACTGCCTTTGAGAAAGTCTTTTAAGTCAGTAAGCAGATTGCACATTTATTTGGTATATATACTTGATTATTGTTTAACTTTAAATCAAAAATTAGGAGGGCCTGACGTTTCGATCCTAGCAGGACCTTTCTCAAAGGCAGAACGACGGACAGAAACAAATAGGAAGGGTGGAGCAACAGGGACATGGATGACAGACAAAGGCTAAAGGGGATAGCTGGTAGGGTGAGATCACAGGGAAGGGCAGGGGCTTGGGGAGGGATTAGTTAATAGGGGGGCAAACATCAAAGGGAAAGAGTGAAGGAGAGATTATCATTTATCTTTTATTTTGCTTTTTTGCTTCAAATACTAGCGCAGGACCGGTAAACTTGGCCCTTGAAACTTACCATACTAATCTGAAATTGTTTCTGGATATGGGTGATGTAGGCTCTGCGTGCTGATGTGGACTGTCTCAATGATGAATCTATGGAGGGCACAGAGGACTCATTCACAAATGGACAGACTAATGGCCATGGGGAGGAGGGCAGCTTGTGTGGCGCTTTAACTGTCAATGAGGCCAGGTATGTTGTGGAGCAGGGGGAAGCATTGGATTGGGTTGTACACTTGTATGCTTAGATCAGCACTGAATGTTTTCTGGAGAGACTATGTACTGTAATTCTTGACTTTTCAGCTTGTGTGCAAGCTGAAGCCATAGTCCAACACATATCTCTAGCCACTCTCTTTGGCTTGCATAGACCTGTGTGTAAATTGAAGCTATAGCCAATCACTTGTCGTTGAGGATTACCTCACCTGTAAGCCGCTACCTTCTGACTCCCCTAGATCCGGTGTGCAAACAGGAGCCATAGCCCCTCCTCTCACTACATTTGGTCTTCTGCTCGTTAAATTTAGGTACCTGCTCTCCCTGTACAACATCTGCATCAACCCAAGCCAGACCTCAGTGTCAGCCGGAGATGTGTCGATACCAGACATGCTGGTTTGCTGCGACGGTAAAGACAGCAACCATGTCGGGCTCATGGGGTGCAGGTCCATCCCCCGGACCAAGGCCAGTGAGGTCAAAGGGCAAAGGTTGCCGAATGTGGCAGCTGTGTCCGTGTCCTGTTTTGGTGAGTACACGATTGGCTCAGTTAGGAGGTGCTTCCTAAGCCAAGTGGGAACCGCAGTGATTCCAAAATTGGAATTGGAGAACTTTGTAGAACTTCCACTGTATGAAGATATGGGAGTGAAGGAATGAGGCTTGCTGGACATTGTCTGGGGGGGGGGGGGGGGCGTCCTTACAATTCCTGCATGTCCACTCATTCTTTGGCAGCCATCTCAAGGGAGTACTATATTAGGTGTACATGTATGTAGATGACCCACCTATATGTACATTGTAGATATGTTAAGGAGAGGCACAGGTCTTGATGACACTAATGTTTGCTTGACATTATAGGGCAGGGCAAACCCATTGGATTACATTCATTACATGCTCACCGATGCAGAATGACAATGTCTCAATGCAGGTATTCTGTCCACCTATTGGTTTAGGTCCAGTCACCTCCAAGTCCAGTCTCATGTCAGTCCACCAGGTGATTCAGCAGAGCGTAGGACAGGCCCACAGAGACAGTGTAAGTCTTTGTAACACATTTTGTCCAGTGTCATTAGGTTCAGGCACACGCATGTTGACATCATTGATTGACCCCACAGTGATCTCTGAGGATAGCCACAGAGTCACAGAGAGGTGCAGCACTGTATAGTTTGTGTGCACTGCTTTTGTCTTGTGCATCTTGTACAGCACGTACCACTCATGAGTGGTAGCTCAGCTTTCATTAGGCAAGGATAGCTGTGTTAGTCTGGATAGCAGTTAAAGACTAATAACCAGTTAGAAAGAGTGCATCAGATTTCTATGCAACTAATACTTCATCAGATGCGATGGTTACAAAGATAGTTGATAGTTTGAGAAGGCCACCATCTTGGGACTTGACAGCTTGGGTGTTGGGTTCAAATGTCAAATCAGTGAAATCACAGTCCAGTCAAGATGTTGATGTGGTTGGAAACACAGGGGTCATATTAATAAAAAAGGCACTCGAAGCCCTCATTGAAAGAATGTTCAGGGTTTTGGGGGGTTTGTTTTTCAAGCGGCTCTGAAAATTGGCTCCCGGCTGGCTATACCCAAAAGTTGAGAGCGTGGTTCCCAATGGCCGTGACATGGCACTTGGAATCCTCATTGAAAGAATGTTCAGGGTTTTATGGGTTCATTTTTCAGGCAGCTCTGAAAATTGGCTCCTAGCTGGCTATACCCAAAGGTTGAGAGCGTGGTTCCCACTTCGCAATGGCTGTGACGTGGCTCTCGATTTTGATTGCAGGCAGCCACCACGGCATTTGCCCAGTACGAAATAGTGGGGATGGCCTACCACGAGGCATCGGTCCTGGAACCGACCGCTGCGACCCACTTCACCTCCGTCACCATGGACTGCAGCTGGGAGCACGTCAAGAGCATGCTGGAGATACCACACAGTGCCCAGTGCAACGTGGTGAGTGAATGTCATGCTTAGAATGAGGAAGCTCTTTGTATACGGACAGATTTGCTGTTGTAAGTCATCTCTTTTGAGCTGGAGTATGGCTCTCAGAAGTGCTGGTAACTCAGTGGACAGGTATCTAGTGCCTTGTGGAGACCTTGGACAATAGGTTGAATAGGTCTCCACAGGAAAATTCTAAAGTTGTATATACATGTACACGTAGTTCTCCACAAGGATTTCATGAAACTGGTATTTGGAAATACATACATGTAATTCAAAAAGGGGAAATTTTTGATGGGTAAAAATCTGTCACTACGGTCCAAATTTCTACTCAGGAAAGTGAATGTGGTTGAAACGGCAGCATTTTTAAAACATTGTTTCTCACTGTGTTAGTTGCACGAGAACAAAGCCATGTCGCCACAAGGATACAGATTCAGTGGTGTGTGTTCCGGAGAGTGTGTATTCTAACTATCGACGTGCTTTTGATGTTCCCTCTATGTTCATTATTGTCTGTATCATTTTTCTACAGCATGTGTGTGCAGTGCCGGGAGACATGAGAAGTGCAGCCTACAGTGTGTACAAGGAGCTAGCCACATTGGTGGTAGGTTCATCCCTGCATGCCCTGACTAATGGCCAGGTCCCATGAGATAATTCACAGACAACCATTTGACTTAAGGTCTCCTACATTTTCATGACATCCTTCATCGGCATACAAAGAGAGAACTTGTGACATTTATAAAACTGGGCAGGCCACCATCTACGGGCAGGATAGGAATAGTAAGAGTGCTGACATGCAAAACCAGAGGTCCCTGGCTCTAACAGTGCTGACATGCAGAACCAGAGGTCCCTGGCTCTAACAGTGCTGACATGCAAAACCAGAGGTCCCTGGCTCTAACAGTGCTGACATGCAAAACCAGAGGTTCCTGGCTCTAACAGTGCTGACATGCAGAACCAGAGGTCCCTGGCTCTAACAGTGCTGACATGCAGAACCAGAGGTCCCTGGCTCTAACAGTGCTGACATGCAAAACCAGAGGTCCCTGGCTCTAACAGTGCTGACATGCAAAACCAGAGGTCCCTGACTCTAACAGTGCTGACATGCAAAACCAGAGGTCCCTGACTCTAACAGCGCTGACATGCAAAACCAGAGGTCCCTGACTCTAACAGCGCTGACATGCAAAACCAGAGGTCACTGGCTCTAACAGTGCTGACATGCAAAACCAGAGGTCCCTTGCTCTAACAGTGCTGACATGCAAAACCAGAGGTCCCTGACTCTAACATTGCTGACATGCAGAACCAGAGGTCCCTGGCTCTAACAGTGCTGACATGCAAAACCAGAGGTCCCTGGCTCTAACAGTGCTGACATGCAAAACCAGAGGTCCCTGGCTCTAACAGTGCTGACATGCAGAACCAGAGGTCCCTGGCTCTAACAGTGCTGACATGCAGAACCAGAGGTCCCTGGCTCTAACAGTGCTGACATGCAGAACCAGAGGTCCCTTGCTCTAACAGTGCTGACATGCAGAACCAGAGGTCCCTGGCTCTAACAGTGCTGACATGCAGAACCAGAGGTCCCTGGCTCTAACAGTGCTGACATGCAAAACCAGAGGTCCCTGGCTCTAACAGTGCTGACATGCAAAACCAGAGGTCCCTGGCTCTAACAGTGCTGACATGCAGAACCAGAGGTCCCTGGCTCTAACAGTGCTGACATGCAAAACCAGAGGTCCCTGGCTCTAACAGTGCTGACATGCAAAACCAAAGGTCCCTGGCTCTAACAGTGCTGACATGCAAAACCAGAGGTCCCTGGCTCTAACAGTGCTGACATGCAAAACCAGAGGTCCCTGGCTCTAACAGTGCTGACATGCAAAACCAGAGGTCCCTGGCTCTAACAGTGCTGACATGCAAAACCAGAGGTCCCTGGCTCTAACAGTGCTGACATGCAGAACCAGAGGTCCCTGGCTCTAACAGTGCTGACATGCAAAACCAGGGGTCCCTGGCTCTAACAGTGCTGACATGCAAAACCAGAGGTCCCTGACTCTAACAGTGCTGATATGCAGAACCAGAGGTCCCTGGCTCTAACAGTGCTGACATGCAAAACCAGAGGTCCCTGGCTCTAACAGTGCTGACATGCAGAACCAGAGGTCCCTGGCTCTAACAGTGCTGACATGCAAAACCAGAGGTCCCTGGCTCTAACAGTGCTGACATGCAGAACCAGAGGTCCCTGGCTCTAACAGTGCTGACATGCAAAACCAGAGGTCCCTGGCTCTAACAGTGCTGACATGCAAAACCAGAGGTCCCTGGCTCTAACAGTGCTGACATGCAAAACCAGAGGTCCCTGGCTCTAACAGCGCTGACATGCAAAACCAGAGGTCCCTGGCTCTAACAGTGCTGACATGCAGAACCAGAGGTCCCTGGCTCTAACAGTGCTGACATGCAAAACCAGAGGTATCTGGGTCAAATCTAGGTTCAAAGTTTTCTTTGCCACTTTTTAATCCAAGAAAACAGAAAATTTGCCTGGAGCGAGACCCCAAACCTCTGGATAAACATACATGTAAAAAGTACCAGCACTTCTACGAGTCGAACCATATGTTTGTTTCTTTCATAGAGTCACAAGTCACTTAAGTCAAGTCCGAGTTTGAGTCTAAGTCAGTAGGCCTAACTCTTAGTCATCTGTTATCCCTTAAGTCTTCATCTGAGTCATGGAAAATGAGACCAAGACTTAATTACGAGTAGAATTCATGAGTCACACAAGCCTGTCTGTCACAGAAGCAAGTCCAAGTGCAAGTCAGTAGGTCAGAGTCAGAGTCCAAGTCCAAGACATGGGAAATGAGACTCGAGCCATGACCCATGCAAGTCTGAATCACCACATAACTCTTTGATACAATCCTTCTCCATGCAATGCTTTACAAATCTTAGGGTTTTCTCTCTCTCTCTCTCTCTCTCTTGCGTTCATCCCAAAGGGTTTTGCAGAAGGTCTGAAGACAGAGGAATTAGAATGGAACCCCAAGGAGTCTTCTGCAGAATCAGTTGAGGAGGCCGTCTCCAGGCTCATCGAGAAGGATAAGCAGGGACTACAGCGCCAACCAGAACCACAGGTGATACGAGGGGCGAAACTTTGTGCAGTTTTATAAGCCTTTCTCTACGTAGCCGCCACCAATAGTATATACATCCTTCTCTTGTTGTTTTCTGTAGTGCTTCAATTTAGCTTGGATCAGCACTGTATGCTCTCTGCTTTCCCTCTTTCTCCTCTCCCCTTCTCTCGCTTCTCTCTCCCTCTAGTTACATGTATGTCTCTATCTGTCTCTCTGTCTCCCCTCTCTCTCTTTCACTCCTCTCTACCTCTCTACTGTATGTCTCTGTATCCCATCTCTCTCCTCTCCCTCTCTCCCCTCTCTCCTTCTCTTGCTTTCTTGCTCTCTCTCACCCTCTCTGTCTGTCTTCTCCCACTCTCCCTCCCCTCACTCTCTCTCTCATCTCTTTCTCTCTCCCTCTCTTGCTCTCTCTTATAGTCTCACTGTCTGCCTTTCTGTCTCTCATCTGTGCAATTCAGGTGCAGACCCCACTGGATAGCCCAGACACTGACTTTGACTCGCTCCTGTGTGGCTACGTGATCCCCGAACGCCAAGACCTGTACTTCTCAGAGTGTCTGTGGAACATACTCTGGTCCCAGGCGACGTGCTACGATGACGTTATTACAGCTTTCTCCATGGTCTTTCAGGAGCTTGTAAAAGGAGAGCTGCAGCCCATTGTAAGAAATCAATGGAAATATCATCCAGATTGTTCTTGATTTTTTATTTTACCAAAGAAACCCCACAAAATGATTAGTTTTGTGAATGCTAAGATAGAATAACCAGCCACTGGCTTTTACAGACTCGTATTGGGGTACATGATTATTCAATCAATTTATATTCAATGCTCAAATTGACTTTTATATGATATTCTGCATGTGCAGTAGGCCTAAAGAATCAAAAGATCAGCCTCAAAAGATGCTACCTTGATTCTGAATTGGACTCGATATCATGTGACTCAATTGATACACGTTTGATGAAAATTGCATGGCGATTAATCTTCGAGCTGTGCTTATATTTTCAAGGAGCGGCTTGTCTGATCTGAGGTGGATTTCACATTTCACAAAGCCTTATGATGCATCAAATCTCAACTTACGATTGATAGCCCTTCGTAAGTACACGTAGTTGGAATGGGTCATGTGGTTTTCGTGCATCACTCATCGTCTTGCGATTGATCTCCTCTTATGACGGTTCCGATAAAATGGACCGCTGGTTCTTTCACACCCTACCCCACCCCCGCCGCAGGTTCACAGCGACAATAGGAGCACTCTTGCAGAGGTCATCCGCGCCTCCTATCAGGAACAGATGCACACCATTGACCCGGACAGAGTGGCCAAACTGACCATGCTGGTGGAGATAGGGCTGGACAAACTACGCCGAGACTTCACCAAGTATTTCATCGGTAATCCTCTCTCTTTCTCTCTCTACCGTGTCCTGCTTTAAATAGCTCAGATTGTAAGAGCACTGGTATGCAGAACCAGAGGTTTTGGTCTCTCTCTTGCTCAAGTCCTGGTCCATTCAGAGTTTTTCCTTTGCCATTTCTCCAAATGTGACCAGGCACAGCGACATGAGGAATATCCCACCAAAACACTTTTCCAGTAAACAACGCCTGAAGTCAAAGTATCTTCTCAATTCGATTAAAAATCAATTTTAGTTTTTTGGTATTTTCGGAAAGTTAATGTATTTTTCCGAAAAATGTCTCTAACGTAGAATAAACGAGGATTTCGTGGGAGTGTTTGTGTACTGTTTTCATGAAAATGTAAAGTTCCTGCCTTTTTGAATGGTCGCTTTCGAGGAGTTAGACTGGTGCTGCTATATTGTGTCTGGTGCCAAATGAACGAGTGAAGTCCCCTTGTACTATTTACAACAAAGTTCATACGGAAATAAATTTGATATCATTCGAAAGCTAATGGTATACTCTTTCACATCATTAGAAAATCTCAAAAGTGGGGGTTATTTCTCATTATGCTGTGCCGGGTCACAAATGTTCTCATATGTGGTAATCACTCCATCCTTTTCTCTCTTGAGCTCTTTCATCCTTTGATGTGTTTCTCTGCTTTTTTGTTACCTAGCATCATTATTTGCTTTCTCCCTCAATGACATCATTCAATCATGTCCTGTCCACTTTCTTTGCACTTCTTTTTATCAACGATCACTCTTACCCTTCTATACTCAATACCTAAATATCATTGGTAATGTTTCCAGTCCACCAGGAATTAAGTCCAACTTTTCCCTTCCGTCTTCACGGCCACATTTCAAAACTTTCCAGTCTTTTGACATTTACAGTCTTCATGGTCCATGCCTCAGATGCTAGAAACTAGCAACGGTAATTTTTGGATTTCAATTATTTCAATTCTAGTACTTAAAGTGATAATACAAAAATGTTGCAATCTGCTTACTGACTCAAATTAACAAAATGCAAATCTCAAAATTTAGTGGGCCTGACGTTTCGATCCTAGCAGGACCTTCTCAGTTTCCCAAACATTGTTTTTTTCTTCACATAAATCTAGCCACAAAAGATAAATTACTCATAAAAGAGAAATTGCGCATGATGTAGTACTGATATACATATACATGTAGGCTTGATAGAGCTACATGTGTGTGTACTACAGTAGTGAGCCCTCTACTGACGGATTGTGTGCTCATTCAGGGTTCGACCACAGCGAGATATTCCAAGATTCAATTGGATTGAATTGTGAAAATAGCAATGAAAAAATCTGACTGGAGCAGGACTAGGGACACTAGGCCTCTGGCCTAACGTGCATGTAGTCATACACCAGCGCTCTAACCACCTGAGCTATCCGGCCTTTAGCTGGCAGTCTTCCTAAATAGTGGGCCATCGGTGCTGGGCTTGGGTGCCAGTCAGAAGCATTTAACCATTAGCTGTCCTATATCTCACCTGAGCCTGTATACCAGTTTTCCTATTTGCCAATTTTCTGTCGTCCTATTCCATTGTCTCATGCTTCTTCCTATCTGTTTTTTTCTCTTGTCTTTCCCATTTTGCCTTTGAAACGGTCCTGCTAGTATTGTAACCTTAGACCCTCGGGGTACACATTTTGGAAAATTGAATTTTGGTTATTTAAGTCAGTAAGCTCTAAGCAGTTTACAACAGCTTGCTGTTTTACTAAGAATCATTTCCTTGGAAACTGTAGAGGATCTGACGTTTCGATCACAACAGCGCCTTTCCTAAAGGCAGAATCTGCCGTTTGCTTATTCCCATATGCAGTCAGTCGAACGGCTTGTGTTTTAATTCCATTCCCGTCCGGCTCTGTCAGAGATTGCCACCCCCCTTACCTGATCAGAAAACTGATGACTAGTGACAGATCTGCCGATGGCGAGCCAAACTGTCAGGCGGGCCCCCGGCCCTTCGGCTTTTCTTGCCCTTGAGTGTGGTTTTCCTTGTCAACTCCACGGTGGCTTTCAAGTCGCCTTGCAAAAATCCTATCTGCAAGAATCTCCATACCCAGGGTAATTGCCTTTGAGAAAGTCCCTGCCTCAATCGAAAAAAAGGTCAGCTCTCTGAGACTTTTGGTTTCATGTGCATTTCTTGTTTGTAAGTTTTGATAAAGATTTGCGGATTATATTTCTTAATATTTGAGTTGGGATGTTTTAAATTATGATCAATTGCCTGGCTATGAAGAGAGACTGAAGCTTGCCCTTTGGCGTCAGTATATACTCCCCATTCTAGTTCTATTTTCATTGTGAGGAGATGGCGTGCCATCTGAATTAAATGTCAGAGGCAGTTGTCCTGTCAACCTTAAAACGAAAAAGGAAAACAGAAAAAGAAGACTAGGCCTATACCATCAACTTAATCTCACTCAAGGTGACACTTCAGGTTTCCGCAGCTTTGTTTATTTTCTGAATTACTAGGACTACATGTATGGCCGCACTGGCTTTGTGATCAATTTACTGCATGAAATGAGAGAGATGCTTGCTAGACATTGTCTGAGGCATCGCCGGAAACCTTGAATGCCCCACCCATTCTTTGGCAGCCATCTTAAGGAAGTGCTTTAGACATTTAGAAGGTGTGTTATGCGTAGAATCTCCAATGTACAGCACACATGTAATGAACATGTAATATATGTACACAAACACATGTATGCTGATGACAGACACGGGTCTGGAGTCTAGATGATACTAATGTGCAGTGTGCTAAACTCTGCTACTAGGCTGGACAGGCTATAGTGTGGAGAAAATACATTCATGGAGCACATGGGTAGGCATTTGTTAGATGCCTCTTGACTGTGAAGTACTGTAGCACTATAAACAAGTCCATTTCTTGCAGCAGAGCAAGTGAATTTGTATCATTGGCCATGAATCAGAAAGGTGCAGTGGTTAATCTGTGTTTGTTTTTTGCAAGGAGCGAGTGTTGCATTAGGTACAGAAGGGTTACAGAGAGTTAACTGGTTCTTAATTTGTCACAGGCCCATCGGGACGTGACCTACTTGGGGGAAAAAAGGGTTCAGGTTTATCCCCCAGCTGAAGGACAGAAGGATTTTACTTGCGTAAAATTCCCCAGTGTTCCCGTGTCCCAAACTGCTGACGACTTATTTATTCACTCCGAGAAAAAAAAATGGCATGATTGATAGATTTTGCACTTGAGTGCTTCCCCAGTAGTTGGAGTATAAAACAGGTGTTATGCCAAGAGGCTTTCTTCTATATGCTGACGTTCATCCCTCCAGGGAAGTAGATGTTGATGCTGGGGCTCCCCACCCCTCCCAGAGAGCCCGACTTTAACCTCATTCTTGCTTCCTCTCAGACTTGTATGACTCGTGACTCAGACTCAAGTCACGATAACGGATGACTCAGACTCCGACTCGTCTTAAGTGACTCTTGACCCCATGGAGATAAAACAAATAAAAAAAAAAGTAGATAACTGCAATCGCCAGCTATCAGGTTTTACAGACTCCTATGAATTTGGGTATTGAGTACCGGGGTAGATTGTATATATGGGTTTATCAAAATGTTTTATCTCGATAAATTACTTGACAATTTCTTTTGTGGTGGTAGACCTACTACTAAGAAATGCAATTACCCCCCAAATCCATGTTTTGGAATAAAGTATTACATTTGAAGGTGATTAATTTCTCAGATTCGTGACTCAACATTCTGGTACTCAGGATTCAGACTCGACCTAGATGACTATCTTGGACTCAGACTTGGACTCGTACTCAAGATTGACTTACACTTGGACCCGGGATCAGGCCTGATACAGTATTTTGTGACTCTAATACCAGTCTGCTGACCAGTGGCCTTAGCACTACTCCTGTTGCTATTGTTTTACATGTAGGTGTTTCTTTGGTCTTTCTTCATTTGTTATCCCTGCAGCCAGTGAGTTAACAACCCTGAACCAGCTGAGCTGGTTTCTGGAGTCGGGCCAGGCCTGCAGCCTGAGCCAGCAGGTGACTCGTCTCCGAGCCTTACACAACGTCCTCGAGCTGTCCGTCGCCGCGGTCACGTCCCTCAAACTGCCCCTCAAGCACCGGAGGGCCCTGGTCAGGTCAGCAACCATAGATCTGTAAAACAGAAAAACTCAAACTGGAAGTGTATGTCTGCGTGTGAATCAGAGTATGAGGCTTTACTGTGTCAAGTTGATTAATTTTAAAAGAAAGAAGGGTACGAAACAGCCTTCAGCACTTTCCTGAAAACCAATTCACACATTTTGTGTATACAGTCTTTTTGAATATCAAAGAAGTAGAAATTCAAATATAAATCACTCACTGATATCATCATTACATTGTCCTTGGTCCATCTATGCTTGAGGGAACTTCATTGGTAGAAGTACATGTACTGTATGATAAAAATCCAAAGATGCAAAGGGACAGCGGGACTAAAGACGAGGATAAAAGAAACGTTCACAAAGGGAAGGGCTTCCGATTTATTTGGAGAAGGAAACAAAAATCAGAACGAAAGCAAAGGATTTTTTGCTATGCAGAAGCAGCGGAAAGCCCCCCCCCCCCCACCAAAAAAAATACCAATAAAAACAAACATCTCAGACATAGCCGGGCTACTCACAAAGGCAGAATGACAAGGACAAAAAGAGATACCTGTAGAAAGTAAAAGATGCAGTAAGACACAAAGAAAGACAGAAAAATACGAAAAAGGATGAAAGCTTGTAGACAGCCTTGTAGGGTGAGATCAAAGGAAAGGGCAGGGATTGTGCAGTACATGTATATTATTCATATTATGTCATGTTGAATGATTCATGACCTACCCGACTGGAGCCCAGATAGTGCTTTCCAAGTTGTTTATGTACGTCATAATGTTGAATTATTCATGACCTACCTGGCTGGAGCCCAGATAGTGCTTCCCAAGTTGTTTATATAAGTCATAATGTTGAATTATTCATGACCTACCCGGCTGGAGCCCAGATAGTGCTTCCCCCAGCAAAGAATAGTTGATTATTTTGGAAATCCACCATCTAAGAGCTGGATAGTTCAAATGGGCTGAAGGCAAGTACGCACAATTATAGGTCTCGGGTTCATGTTTCGGCCTGGTGAAACGTTTTTTGCCCATTTTTTTTTTCAAAGTTGATTGTTTAAAATTTCCTAGTCTGAGTCATTCCTTAATTTGTTAAACATGCAAACTGTTAATTGACTTGTCCAAAGACGCTCCATCCACCGCATTTCCTGGCTTCTTTCGCCAACGCTTTACCAGAGGTCCCACCTGTATTGATACATCTGGTCCGCTACATTTCTGTGGGGAAAAAAATCCAATTTAAACAAGCCCTGGAGCATCGTAGAGGCCTCGTTGGGTTGAATGAAAGAAGTAGCCTGCTGAAATGCACACCTAATGTACTGATTCATTTCCGATGCATGCATATTTTGTTCTCTGAATAATGACACTGCCCGCAGGGAGATCTAGTTTTCTGGAGAGAAGTCTTAAAGTTTGAATCTTCGGCTCGGCATCAGCTTGCACTGAGGTATAGGCCTATAGCGCTGGCTGATGTCGAATAGGGTGAACCCTCATTAAATCACAATCTTACCGACGGATGTCACTGGGCAAATGGGCAAAGCACTGCATAGGGCGCTAACTAAGTACATGTCGGTTAGGGCAAACCCTCATTGAATTACACTCACCACCACACACAATTCACCTGGCAGTTGGCTAAAGCACTGAGCATACAGTGCTAACTACATGGAAGGTAGAGCAAACCCTACGAGTGTTTGATTCCCACACTTGACAGACAAGCAATTGAAAATACTTATGACTTTGACAAAGGGCAACATATTACTAAAGCAAGAATATGAAAAGACATGTTCATGTTTTCTTTGCAAATAAATGAATACCACATATCCCTTTAATATTCAATCGAGTTGATAATTGCCATACAATGAGTATGGATTGGATGTAGTGATCTTTCAAAGTAACAATGTAATTCCAGTTGGATGTCTACAGCTAAATGTCTGTGCTACTCTTTAGCTAGAGGCCTAGAGCTAAAGAGTTTCCAATTCCTGTATCATCGTTTGCAAGAATAACTGCTCACAATGACATAATGCAGTGACATCATACAATGACATGAAATAACATCATGAAATGACATCACAGAATGAAGTCGAATGAAGTCAATGATGCCGCACAATGACATCCCCCATGACATCACACAGATACAATGGCGTCAGACAATGGCACAATTCATGACACCACGCAATGGCGTCACACGATGACATCATTCATGGGAGCCGGCAATGACGTCACACAATGACATTATTCATGAGAGCAGGCAACGGCGTCACACAATGACATCATTCATGGGAGCAGGCAATGACGTCACACAGTGACATTATTCATGAGAGCAGGCAATGGCGTCACGCAGTGACATCATTCATGAGAGCAGGCAATGACGTCACACAGTGACATTATTCATGAGAGCAGGCAATGGCGTCACGCAGTGACATCGCCGGAAATGACGGCAATGGAAAAGGTCTGTTGACATTTGGTTGTGTAAGTTTACCACGCCGCTCTTTTTTTTCTTTCAGGTCAGCTTTGAGTTACTATCAGTCACACCCCCAGGAGGATATTCACACCTTTAGTCTTCCTGTCGAGGCAGCTGCTGTGGAAAGACTGTACACAAGGTAAACCCGCACAGTCTAGTCCCAAAACTAAACAAAATAATAATTTGCAATACGAAAGGCCAATGTACCGGTAATCTTCCACAGAATCATCTATCCCCAAAAAATTATTTATATGAATAGTTTCAAAAGGAGCATATCCTATCCCCCCAAAAAAAATTTTTTTCAGACAAGTAGCAATTATTATTTGTTTAATCTAAACAATAACAATTCATCTCAACCCTTTGACTAATCAATGATAAATAATGCTAAGAAAACTGGGACTTGAGCCTCCCAAATCTAAAACCCAGTTCTGTCAAATTACAGCGTAGCAGTACCGGTATTTTACAGCGAGCTTTCTAGCGCTTAGCCTCCTCAAATACTAAACTATTACTTGAGTTGGGGTTACAGTCAAAATGATTTCACCATTAACTGCTGTATGTCCCCAGGGATCGCCCAATTTTCCATCAGTTGTTGGCTCCTTCAATTGTATGAAAAGATGCATCCACATTGGGTACTCCCAAAACGGCTGCAGCCGGTCAGGTGTACATCTAATTGTTGTTTGCCGCCGAATGGAAATGGGGGTGTGATCCCTGAAGATGTAGGTCAGTTGATGCCTGACTGGCGCACTCCACTCCAGCAGTGATTGTTGATTATTGGGCTAGGCCCTACTTAAGGTCTGGATAGCTCAGACGGCAGTATTGATATGTCAAAACCAGAGTTTGGGCTTAAAATCCTGGTGCTGCCAAGTTTTCCTTGTCACACAAATGTACAATGTGCAAAGTTCATGGCTCCGGTGCAACTTGAAATGATAGTCTATTTCAAGTTTGTTTTGCTGTTCAAGTGACAGAACAAATCAAAATGACCCCGACTGTAGTCCTCAAAAGCATGAACAAATTCTTTTATATTGTAACATCAGTCATTTGTATACGCATTGTGATCCTTTTAAATTAGCCTGGAGTTTCTTTCAGAACGGCTCTGAATAATTACGCCTATATTCTTTTGAGATGTTCACATTTTATGTTCAAAATGCAAAGACATTGTCACACAGCATCTTTCATTTGTGTGTATGTATACATTGTGCATGTGTGAGCAATAGCGCAGCCAAGCACCATCGCGCCTCACTGTGCCACTCCTGTGCGCTGCAGCTCAGAGCAAAGAAACGAAATGCATGAATAAAAGATGGTTGAATGCAAGGGCTTCTGACCTCTGCATCCCCATCGCACTTTAGCAGTGCAGTACTAAATGAGTAGAGGTACCCACATTACCCGACCGTAGTCCGAAAGCATCGTTCACTGCAAGATTCATAAATAGACCATATTCAGCAAACCACTCGGTCAAGGATGAGGGTGATCTAGTTTTCCGTGTGCCTCTGCTGTCCCTAGTGTCTGCTTCAAATGTCAAACGGGCACATATGTCACTCCCTGAGTAGTCAATTTGTTGTTGGAGTGAAAACTGTGAAAATACAGATAGATATGGATTGCACGTCGCGGCCGAGTCTTAAGTCTAGTGGGAGGCACGCTACTTGCCACTCGTTTTACACGACTGGATGGCTCGATCTAATCATTCAAGCAGAACGAAAGTCCAGGGTTTAGAAAGGAAAATCCAAATCTAAAAGAAAATGTAAAGGGCCCGAAGTTTCCCTTCCGGCAGGAGCTCTCTCAAAGGCAGAATGACAAGGACAAAAACAGACGGGGAGAGGCAGTAGGATATGGATTACAGACAAGGGAGAAATAGGAAAGCTTGTTTTGACCGACCAAAGGGAAGGGCTGAGAATAGAGGAAGCTTTGGAGAGGATAACTCAAAAGAGAAAAAACAAATCAAAGGGATCTGCTGAAAACAGATGAATTTTACAATCTCGAAATCTATTTGCACTGAGAATTTTGCCCGAATCAAATCAATGTCCCTGAATATTCAAAGTCCTGCACAAGTTCTTAACATTCCTTAGCCTGTAGGTGTGTGTGTGTGTGTATAGAAATGGAGTACACACCAGTGGTAGTTGTTGGGGAGTTGTCGTGGTAAACCGTTTTTACATTCTCACATGCATGGCATGTGGCATACATGCAAGTCAATAAGCAAGCTGACTGTCAGTAAACTTCTTGTTTTTATTTCCGATAAACAAATAGTACGAATTAGGGTGTGAAGGCATCATCCTAACATTACTATATGTACATTATTACTTTGTCATTTTACATTTACTTAGTACCCTATCTTATATTTTGAAGGCAAATAAAGAAGCAACACAACTAGTAGGCCTATAGCTCTTTTGAACTTTTCCACTGCAATAAATCAGCGGTAATCCTGATTGATATTTCCAGTTGTCCCAGGCATTCGCCAGTACATGATTTTTTTTTAGACTCCTGTGGAAATCGAGAAAAGGGGGAGATGGAGGGAGACGCCCTGCATCACTGGGCCCGAGTTGAGAGCATATGCGAGCCATATCTACTCTCTAAATGCAGAAGACTGAATAAATCACTCGCTCAAGGAGTGAAAATCGCGCCGAAAAGCCAAAACCGCTCAAAAAGAGTGAAAAATACTATAAAAGATGTGAAAACTGCTCAGAGTGAGTGAAATCCCATTATTGTAAAGAGCCATATGGAGGACAACTCGAAAAAGAGTTGTCCTGCATAATCATGGATCCTCTATAGAATGGTGTTTTACTCAATTCTTTGCGGTTTCTACACCTCTTTCAGAGGGTTTCACTCTTTTTTAGCAGTTTTGGCTTTTCTTGAGGAAATTCCACTCTTTGTGCGGGTGGATTATTCACTCTTTTGGATTTAGAGAGACCATGTACCGGTTGTCCGAATCGCATCTCTCTGTGTCGAGTTTCCGGTCCCGAGTCATCCTGGTCGACTCCCACCTATGATCAACTCGTGTCACTTTCTTCTCTCCAAATTAGATTGTGCTCCCGTTGAACTTTTGTTTGTTTTATCGACTCACAGGTCACGCAGGTCGAGTCTGAGTGATGTGTTATCGTAACTCGAGTCCGAGCCATGGGAAATGAGATTTGAGTCCGACTCACTCTGAGAGATAGGAAATAGACAGATAAACAGACTTTATAATCAAACAGATCGAATGACATCTGGGAAAGGGATCGAGGGAAGATTTTCATCCATCAATATGACTGACATAAACTGATAGGAAAATAACGAAAAAAGTGTCTCTGTAGGTAGTAGCGGCAGATAGAAAGGCCTTTTATGATAATGCGGAGCATATATGCCCAATTACACTGAGTAATGCGCATGTTTTTTCTTGTGGCCGCTCGTACACCAACCACAACCATTAGTGATTGCCTCGCTCAAACAGGCAGGGACTGAACAGACAATGAACAGCAGATGGTGGTCAGGCAATGCCATGATTGCCATTAGCTGTCTATAGGTGACCCGGACGTAAAAGCTTAAAACAAAACAAAAACCTACAATTTTGCTTTGGCTTTCCCATATCTCAGAGTGTTCGAATAACCAGTGCCCTTTCTGATAGCTAGTCACATTTCTAATAACTGTGGGGTTTTTTAACCGAGAATTGGTCTCATTTCTAATAACCGGTTCCCTTTCCGATAACTGGTTCCCTTTCCAACATCTGTTCCCCCATCCGATAACAGGTCCCCTTTCCGATACTGAGCTGGTCCCCTTTCCGATAGCTGGTCCCCTTTCCGATAGCTTGTCCCCTTTCCGATAACTAGTTCCCTTTCCGATAACTGGTTCCCTTTCCGATAACTGGTTCCCTTTCCTATAACTGGTTCCCTTTCCGATAACTGGTTCCCTTTCCAACATATGTTCCCCCGTCCGATAGCCGGTCCCCTCTCCGATAGCTGAACCCCTTTCCGATAGCCGGTCCCCTTTCCAATAGCTGGTCCCCTTTCCGATAACTGGTTCCCTTTCCGGTAACTGGTTCCCTTTCCTATAACTGGTTCCCTTTCCGATAACTGGTTCCCTTTCCAACATCTGGTCCCCCATCCAATAGCCGGTCCCCTTTCCAATAGCTGGTCCCCGGCTTTCCATGCTCCAGCATGCTGAGGCGTTCTTCTTTTTCTTTTTTTTAGACAAATACCTTTTCAGAGTCATTTATTTGCGTGGTTCAATCAGTGTAATGCGCCCCTCCGGTCCTCCAAAATAATGGCCTCTCGTGCGTGACGCCTATAACCGCCGTAGGGGGAGGCGGGTGATCAGGCTACCTCTCCTTACGGCTAATTTATTGAGCAAAGGGACGCAATGAATAATGTGACCTTTCCATTCCGCCTCTCAATATTAGGCTACATGTACTCCGTTTCATCATCCCCCATTCCCCGCTTCTTAAATACCCACTCCATTATACAAGGGAGTTATATATATTTGAGGACCCCCACTTCAAATTCCCCCGCCCCTCACTCCCCCAATCCCCCCCCCCCCCAGAAAAAAGGGATTTTTTTTTTTTTGCTAATAGCACAGAGTATTCATATGTTAAAATGATATTCCAGGTAAGCATGCATCCAAACAACATTTTACAAATGCTATGAAGAGTGTATGGCCCCAACCCCCTAACTTACAGATTACGTGTAGGCCTAGGCATAGGCTGAGTTTTAACGAATTTGGAATATGACAGAAAACTTTGACTTGATCGAACCCGAGACCTTGAGTTTAGTGTTCCATCGCTCTTATACTTTCTGAGGTTTCCAAAGATTCCAAGGGGAAAAGGGAAAAATGGCACTTAACCGTACAATTTCAATTCTTTGTCTAGTTTCCAACCTTCTCTCTGGAGGCTGACTGTGAAAGGCAGCACGGGCACCCACTCATCTTACCAACTTAGCGTGAAGCCACCGCTTTCCCATATCCACGGCATGGACTCGGGTAATATTATCCTTTTGTCTTCCTTTTCATCTTACGCTTGTCGATGGCTCCATACTCATGATACCCCGAGTTAGATTTGTCTTATGTGTACACATCCTTGAGTTGATTTTCTCCTTCATACTCGATTTTCCCGCATTTAATCATTTCTTGTATCCAAATTATTCATTGAAGTATTGAAGTGAGTTGACTTCCTTTGGGAATGAGTTCATTTTACTCAGAGAGGGGAAGAATTGCGTTGCAATGGCCTGTGAAAATAGCGCATGCAGGGTGTGTTACAGTATTGGTCCTATGCTACCTTCCCGTGTGTGAGGAGGGAAAATCGTCCACCTAGTCGGGGTGTAGGAAACGATTAACGGTCATGCAACGGGCATTAAGGTCTAACGGTCTAATTTAATAAGCGTCAATTTGGTTTCAAGGCTGCACTCGCTCGAGAAAAAAAGAAGCAGCCATCATTTCTGGATGAAGGCCCCCATCCATTAATTCTGCCCGTATGATTTTGCTTGACGAAAATGGTATGAGAGAAAGAGAGAGACAGAGACAGGGAGAGGAAGAGAAAGAGAGAAGTGCATGGAGATAGAGGGGGCTGAGAGGGAGGTGGAGAATTGAGAGAGGGAGAGGGAGAAGAGGATAGAAAATACAGTGCCAAAGAGGGGGCAGAGAGACGGAGAGGCAGATACACCGATACAGTGACAGGGAGGAGGCAGACAGGAGACAGAGATAGCCAGGAGAGACTGGGATGGGGAGAGGGGAGGGATATAGGGAGACAGAGAAAGAGAGAGAGGGGTGAAGAAAGATATAGGGAGGCAGAGAGAATGGCATAGGGGAGGTGGGGAGGAAGGGAGAGGAGAGGGTGAAGGAGGACAGGGAAAAGAGAGGAGAGAAAGATAGAGAGAGGAGAGATAATAAAAAAACGGGTGGAGAGAAACGGAGAGAGCTTTTCCAAGGACATTAACATGAAGTCAAATCTTTTGGAGGGAAAATCAATCGAATTACGCTGCCGGCTATTCAAACACGACATTGTCTAACTCCGGCGGTATTAAATTAAGGCGCAGGAGAAAAAACACAGTCACCGTGTCCACAGCCTAGGGGAAAAGGGAACCAATATAGAAGTACTCATATCACTCCCTGCTTTATTATAAGGTGCATCTGGAAAATTCCTTTAGGCCAAATAGAAAAAAATGAAGGAAGGGAGGGGGGGGAGAGGAATAGAAGTGAAAGAGAAAGGAATTGGGAGAACATGGTTGAGTCAACCGATGATTCAGGGAGTATTCTCTGCCGAACATTAGCATTTGGGAAATAATGTCATTGCGCCAAGCCGCCATGGTACGTTTGGTGACTTTGGTCGTAATGTTTCATGAGGATAGGACGCGCTTGGTTGCTATTTCGGAATTGGGAATATATCTCTGCATCTATATTCATGCAGTTGTCCTCAATCATTTTTGAGATGACTCAGTGTGTTCACGTGAATCCAATGAAAACTGGCCATCCGATCTGTTTGATAGATCTAAAAGTAAAAAGTAATATTTTAATGTTCAATGCCGAAGGCAGGACCTGTCCTCGCCTTTGAGAAAGCTCCTGCTTTAAGGCTCGGTAAACATTTCTGTATGATCATTCTTGTTTAATTGGTAAACAAAGTACGTAGTACACAGACACTCACTGAGAAATGTTTAACAAAAATCGACAAACAATGTTTGGCTGGATCGGGACTTGAACCCGAGACCTCCGGCTTTTAATACCTAGCCCATAGATGTCGGCTCGGTCGATACGAGCGCTGTAACCGGTACGTCTCGGAATCACGTTTCAAGTTTCTTTGCCGATTTATCTTACTGTAAAATTAGGTGATGGATGGTAGATTATTCTGAAGCAACACCTATTGTGGAAGGTGTGATGCATATGTACATTACAGCCTCGGCATTGAAGGCTCGGATTGTGTTAGGATTATAAGAATTTAATGAGTGCCCATAAAAAGCAAATGCGAGATGGATGTACGCAGATATAGTTGTGTAGGTGAAATATTTTTTTGTATTAGTGGTGTTTACTATCTCGTCTTTCAGTACGCCAACAAGATGGAAAGTCTTCTATATTCTGGTTTAACATGGGCTAAAGGAAGACACCTTGTATGCTGGGATTACGGATGTGGTCTACGTGAAACTTCGTTCACATGCACATAAGTGATTGGGGAGAAAAAACTAAGTAACCTTATACATGTACACTCAACACACCGGACACTCAACACACAAGATACTCAACACACCAGACACTCAACGCCCCAGACACTAAACGCCCCAGACACTCAACGCTCCAGACACTCAACACACTGGACACGAATAATTCACTAAATATATAGAGAAGGAACATCATGTTCTTTCAGTATCCTTTCTCGGCTTCGAGGGGGGTGAGTTTGGCCCGCAAGTCCTCCTCCCAATCCTCCTTTATTTCTTTGGTTGCATTCCCCTTTAAATTATATTATTTTTCTGTATTATCCTAACACCTTCCGAGCCTTCTGTGTCTGTGCCCTGGACCATGCCATGGACAGACGTGATAGTCATGGTATTCTGTTTATCTTCCCCGCCCGTCCCCTGTAGACACGAGCGTAGGCGATTTGACTAACGCGAGCACCTTCAGCTATCACGTCACCCACTCGAAGGAGACACTGCTGCCGTTTCTCTAGAGCGAGTTTGCCAATTACGCCATCTTGTGAACGTCATCATACACTCTTACGCCTCTTGCTATTCTGTGAGCCAGCAGGACCAGCCACACGGGCGCAGGGGCCGTGTTGCTTCTCGGCTCGCCACTAGACGAGACCTGAAAGATTGAGCGGTGGAATCACAACGTGGACAGCTTTTGCGGTGACACCGTGTAAGTCATCTCTTCCCCGAGGAGTATGGCTCTGAGAGGTGTTGCGGAGAGCACCGGAGCGTGAAGAGTCTTCCCCTTTGCCACTGGAGCATTTAGAATTTTCCCAAGCTATCTGCCCATTGAACCATGCCGGGAGGTGGGAGTTCAGTGGAGTGTGCCATAGTAAGAGAGTATGCCAAGGGTGTAGGAGACCCAGCGGACAGACTTAGTATTGGGTGAAGAGGGATTGGATTGTCCATCGGTATACAAGATGGTGACAGGTCAATACTAGAAGATTCCGCGCCATTTTGATTGGCCGACCCTATGCAAACTCTTGAGGGCGCACTTTTGTGAATCGCCCGAATTGCGCAGGCGTGGATGCGGACTAGCAAGCAGAACAGCCAAAGGTCATTCCTGCAGGTCCCGATCTCATTATATAGAGCCGATTAAGCGAAAAAATCTGCTAAGCAGGAAAGGTCTCCCTTGCGTTAGCGGGATAAAAAAAAAACACCCGCGATGCGTCGCCAGTTGCTTTTGACTTATATTCCACGCTTCTTTTACTTATAGCATGAAGCAATGGTGAAGTTTAGGTTGGCAAGGTGATCCTATGAACGCCGACTTTTGTGTGCTTTAGCCAATATTGGCGCTTATGAATCTCGAGGAAAGTGGCCCCATGTTGGACAAAGCTCGCAGTCTCTCAATGGAGTAGGGGATCGGCAAGGCTTGACGAAGGGTGGTATTGGACGGACTCCGCTGGATCTGCTGGCCGGGTTAACCCCACCGCCCTAGACCCGTCTTCGGACCGTTTGGTAACGGCCATCATCCGCAAAAGTGCATTGCATTGACACTAAACGACCCGATCCATAGCTCTTGGGATCAAGTCTGGGTCCCACCGTCCCAGCCACATTTAATTAACACTGTAGAAAAAACATCTACTTTGATGTTTGTTTTTATTAATATTAGACACGTTCATCGTTGTTAATGCTCATCATTAGGACTATATGATACTCATACAAAGAAGAAACTGACCAGAAACGACTTTTTAAAAAATTTCAAAGCTAATTTGACCGGACAGAGACATCTGGTTTTCCGTACCGTACCAGTGCTCTTACTTTCTGAGCTAGCCAGCTCGTAGATGGCGGCCAAATAGTTATTTATTGATTATTTAATAGTTATATTAAATAATTATTTAGCAGGATCATTTCTTTTCAAACGATTAAAGGAAAAACTTTTGAAAAATTGACTTTTTTATGAATTTATGATTTCATTATAATGTTAATGATAACTGGGCCTATCTTGATTATTAATTGTGTCCTTCAATATTCTTGTAAGTTTACAATTATTCCGATATAACACCACAATATTCCTCTTGATGGGGACCGTCATATTTCTAGGAGTGTACATTTTAATTAATCATGCCAGTATTTCAGAATATGTACTATACTGCATAGCATTAATGTGTAAAGGAGGTGTGTCAAATAAATTATGTGTATCTTTCTGAAACTTATATTTTTATGCAAGGCAAAGGCCATCCTACGATCGAAACGAACGACCCTCCTGATTTATAAGAAAAACGTTATTCTATTTATCATCTATGTATCCCGAATGTCTATCCCTTTCTTCTCTAACTAATGTATAAGCATGCAAATATACAAATCCATATATGAGAGCTTTCTACGTTGGTGTTTCGGGATATACACCCCCGCCCCGAAATTCCCGAGACATCGAATATTCGGTTGATACCATCTCACTGAATATTATTCAGAGGCGAATCCATGCCCCATCTACGCATGGCACGATATGGATCCCTTTGCCCTTTTCCAAAACCCGGCTCACATCAGGCTCCGGCTCCGGCTTCGTCGATGTCTGTTATCCAACAGCTGAAAACACAGGTTGGAGGTCTTGAAGCTTTGCATTCTTTTTTTCGAAACGCAGTAGGGCCTATAACATAAAACAAAATTGAAGCCAAAGGCTGCCTGTGTTCATGCCTTGTGCTAAAAATTGATGAAAGAAATGGAGACAAAGCCGGAGCCTGAGCCTAAGCCGGGTTTTGGAAAAGGATTCCTTGATCTGGCTCGAGCTCGGGCTTCGTGCCAACGAAGAAAGACATCGAAACACCCTGCCTTGAGAAAAGTTCTGTTAGGACCGAAACCTCAGGCGCTCCACATTTTTTTTTGGGGGGGGGAGATGTGCATGTTGGTCCATTGCGCAAGTCAGTAAACAGTTCGCAACCAATTTCGTAAAGTACGGTTTGTAGTGTATTGTTGATTTTCAGAGCGTCAAACCAGAAACAAATCTGACCTGAATCCGTAAAGTACATCATGATAGGTCAGAAAAACGTATAACAAAACCTGAGCAAACTCTCCGGGTACCCGAAACCCCAGCGAAGTAAACGGATACCCGGTTCCATTTTGTCGGTTCTATACGTCTACTACCATTTTAAATTTCTTATAGGTTATTATGGGTTTGTCAGTTTTTAACTTTCGGGTAAAACCGGTTCACGAATTACCCGATATTGCCTATACAGGCCTACTATACCTACGACCCAACTAGATTTGATGCCTCCGGCTGAAGGCATCCTACTCACCACGCGAACGTCATTAACAGGAGATCCACCCAGTAGCCTGAGGTGTATTTTCTAATCATACGAATCGGTCGAACACGGACCGTACTTATCCCGCCCACCCGGACAGCTCGGGGAGACGCAGTTATCCAAATTGTCTTTCGTGAAGATGCCGAGAGCACCGTAAGCCTCTCTAATGGCGCAGCGCATGCTTGTATGTTTTTGTTCCAGCGGTCCCCTTGACTCTGTCGTTTTCTCCGTCTATCTGTCTCTCTGAAGTCTCTCTCTCTCTGTCTCCCTGTCTATAATGTATCTCTGTCTCTCTGTGTCCCTGTAAATGTCCCCTTGTCTCTCTGTTTCTCTGCACTACATGTACTGTATGTCTCTCCGTCTCTCTGCACTATACATCATGTATATGTCTTCCTTGTCTCCCTGGGTATCAGTCTCCCTTGATATTGTCTCTCTATCCCTGTCTCCCTGTCTATAAGTCTCTGTCTCCCTGCCTATATGTCTCTGTCTCCCTGTCTATAAGTCTCTTTGTCTTTCTGCCCCCCTGTCTTTAAGTCTATATGGCTATAAGTTTCTCTGTCTATAAGCATGCTATAAGTTTCTCTGTCTATAAGCATGCTATAAGTTTCTCTGTCTATAAGCATATCTGTCTCTCTGTACCCATATCTATGTCTCTCTACCTGTCTCCCTGTCTATACGTTTCCCTGTCTCCATGTGCATAATTATGTATCTTTCTCCCTGTCTATATCCCTGTCTATTATATCTTCATGTCTATATCTTTCTGTCTTCCTGTATTATGTCTCTCTGTAGAATGTTTCCCTGTCTATGTATCTCTGTACCCCTATCTATAGGTTTGTGTATCTCTATCTCTGTCTCCCTGTCTCCCCGTCTTCCTGTCTCTCTGTCCCTGTCTTCCTGTCTCTCTGTCTCGTTGTCTTCCTGTTTGCCCGTCTCTCTGTTTCTCTGTCTTTGTCTATAATTATGCCTGCGTTTCTCTGTGTGTCTGTTTGCAACCTGTTCTAAAGCGTTCGGGTCAACTGGTGCTGCACTCTTTACCGCAGGTGTAACTGCACCATTCCAAACCCATATTTATCATTAGTTAGCTATATCGTGTATCACCATTTGGCCACATCGGTTGCTGAGAAAGGATCACCGTGAATAAAAATAGAAGGAATCGCTGTTGTAGAGTCTTAGGGGCACTGTCTCTGAGACGCGGGTAATCCGTTTGTAACCCGACTCAAAGCCCGCACATTTCCGGATGCACTTTTGGGGATATAATGATTGCTTCGATCGACCACTATGAACAGACGATGTATTACATTGATCAACAGTATAGTTTTTGCTACTAAAGCTTATTCTCCTGAAATTGTTATAAAATAATGTACAATAGTAATTAGCTTTTCCACCGCGAAAGCGTAGCGGGAGAGTCTTACTGTTTGTTCGGATTTGTTCTTCCTTTATACTTCCTCTTCGGCGAAGAAGTCCATACACAAAGCACTATTGGCGTTCTGTATCCTTATAATGTAAACGTACATTTTCCAGTGGTGGGCTATTATCAAATTATTTCCTACGTAGGACAGGGGTGTTCTCATGCAGTGCACGGAGGACGGGCAATAGTTTCCCCAGAGACTCGACTTTCATTGTGGGCGTTACGTGCTTTGGCGTCCGAAAGGGTAACCTTGGGGGGAGGGAGCGAGCGCTGAGCTGGCCTTCCATGTATACCGCCTGATTGAGCAGCGTAGTGGAGGGGAAGGGGAGGTTCGTAATTCGCATTGTTGCCCCATTGGCTCGTACAACGACGGAGCCTTCTTTTGTCAGGGTTAGACGGAAGCGGTTTTTTTTTATGATGTGACCGAATCGTGACCGAATCGTGACCAAAACGACTCTGTTAGATATTATTATTTGCTCCCTCTTCTGTGTCTGTCTCTGATTCTATATTTTGTTGACTATCTTCCATTCCTTTTCCCCTCTCTCTCTCACTCACTCTGTAACTCTCTGTCTTCCTATTATCTCTCCTTTTTTTCATTTATATCGATGTCTCTTTGACCCCTTGTCCTATTATCTTTGTCTATCTCTTTCTCATTCTGTCTCTTCCTGTCTCTTTGTCTATCTCTGTCTCATTCTGTCTCTTCCTCTGTCCCTCTTTTTTTTTACCAGTTCCTCTCTTTTACCTATTTATACACTAACCCCTTTTGTATGAGTTATGATAAAAGGTTTTTGAATTTAATTCTATGTCCCTGTCTCTCTTTATTCTCTTGGTATACCTCCCTCTCTCTGTATAACGGTTTCTCACTCTGTCTCACAGTCGCCCCCTGTCTCTCTGTCTTTCTGTGCCTGTCTCTTTTTATACTTGTCTACTCTTCTCTGCTACGTGTCTCTGTGACTCTCCCTGTCTCCTCAGCCTCTCTCACTCTCACACTTCCCTCCCCTCCCTCATTCTCTCTCTCCCCCCCCCTCTCTCTCTCTCTCTCTCTCTCTCTCTCTCTCTCTCTCGCCGCCGCTAGCGTCATTGATAAACTAACATTACCATTACGTTCTTATTTCCACACCTCTGTTCCCTATCCTGACGAGTTACCAATTTGCGCCAATCGTGACGTAATTCATCGAACGTCATTTAATTATGGGCTCGAGCATCTACTGTCCCCTCTATAAGATTGTATCCGAAGAACAACATTAACCCAAAACGGGAACTTCTGAGGGAGATGCGACAGGGAAAAAAAACATCTCTTAAACGGGTCAGTCGTGGAAGGCAGTCCGTGCGTTGATTGAACGCCATTCTTGCCCGACCGTCTTTAAGAGGGATTCGCTCCCTGTGGAGCCCCGCCTACACACAGGAGCCCGGCTCCTCTCGTCTATATACATAATTCCGGCTCAACATCCAATCTATCCAGCCAAACCTTCCGGTTTGCCGAAAATCCCCACTGAAACGCCCCACCCCCCATCTCCCATCCTGTTTTCCCGTGCCAATCTCGTTTCCACTCAGCCCCTAAAAAATCACTAGCGAAAGGCGATGCAACGGAACACAAACAGCATCTCGAACGCAATCGGGTAAGAAAAAAAATATATAACGCGCATTCGTTTATACAGCAGCACTCCCCGCCGTGCTCGAGACCGCTTGCGTTGCTAACCGGCCCGCATCTATTTAGCTGTTGGCATGGCAACCGGATGCAAGAGTGCGTCAGTAGGGAGCGGGCGTCATGCGTCAGAGCCGCTCCGGTTTGTGTGTGTGGGGGTGAGGGAGAGGGAGAGAGGGAGAAGGATGCGGGAGAGAATGTCAAGCACAGTGTATGGCGTTTAATCGGTCGCTAGCATGCAGCGAGTGCGCTGTGTAGTAGCCTGCGCTGGCTGGCTGCACCAAGTCGGGGGTCCTTTTTTATTGTTTTAATGGACCCCCCATTCTCAACGCCCCCGGGCTGGGGGAAGGACGCGGAGAGCCTCGCTCCCTTCCCTATCTCCCTCTCCCTTCCTCCCTCGCTCCACTCCCCCTTATTTCCCGTGCTGAACGGGGCAATTGACGCTTGATTTCGGCCAGGTGACGGGAGCTTTATTAAATTGGCGGCCCGCCTCGTGTAGGGATGGAGATAAGGTTCTCAGAGAGACAGAGAGACCGAATGTGACGCTGCCTGCTCATTCAGGGAAAAGACTCTCGCCTGGCTCAGTAAAGAACACATGTCGATATGCACTGGTTTCCGCCACTTTTGTTGTCGTCATACCCTCACTGTCGCTGCCGTCTTTGCGTTCCTTGTTTTCGTTGTCCTTAATGTCCCGGTCGTCACTTGTTGTCGTCGTCGTCGATGTCACTGTCCTAAATAGTCGCTCTCGCTGCTGCCGCTTTCATCTTTGTCACTGTAGTCGCTGCTACCGACGTCATAATTATTTTATACATCACTGTTGTCATTGTCTTAATTATTGCAATTGTGGCTGTTGTAACATTATAGTTAATCATGTTAATGGCCTTGCTGTCGTTATGGACACTGTCATTATTGTCGTTATGGTCCTTGTTGTCATCGGTGTACGGTTTTGTTATTATTGCCATTTTCGTCACTAGTTTTTTGTCGTTACTTTTGAGAGAAGGCTTATTAAAGACGAGCCCACCGAAAATAGGCCTACATATTTTCAAATCTAAAATCAAAATTGAAATCGAAGACATATAGGCCTACATGTTTTTATTCTTACAATTTGCCACAGCGCCTACACGTCTTTGGAACTGACCTGTGGTCTCCCCGGTACAGCTCCGGGCAGAGATCCAGGCCAAACGCACGCAAACCACGGCACAACGGCGCTATATCGTGGGAACCCTCGTTTTCGACGCTACACGTTTTCGACGCTTAGCCTTCTAACTCACATCGCACTAAGAAAACAACTCCGTATAACGATCTCAGACTTCGTATCTTACAGTTTGTTTCCTGCTCTTGTCCGTCACCGAAAATGTGGAAATTTAAGGCTTTTCCAGTAGGCCAAACTCGTGTTATTCAAAAAGTTGCTCTTTTGGGGTCTATTTTCCTAGGTACAAAATTGGCAGTTGCTTCGAAGCTCCAGTTTTCTTTATTGTTGGTCCAAAAAAAAATCTGAGTGTACCATAACAAACCCCAACATACGTAGAAAAAAAATATATCACGCAACTTGAGGCAGTCCGTTCAGGGTAAAAACTATGGAGCCTCCTATAGGGCGTCTCGCTTATATATTTTTTCTATTTTTTTTTTATTATTATTTAAAGACAAAAAGTAACATGGCCAAATAGGCTTTTATAAAAAATGAAAAAAATAAAAGGGCAGCTAGAGAAAGTACCAAGAAGGAGGAAATGTGTCTCTGGAGTGACATTGGGAAAGGTCATAACTGAAGAAGCAGCGAGAAAGAGGATTGTGGAGGGTTTTTTTAACGTCACAAAAGAAGACATCAACCAGACCAATACGTTTTAAGCATAAATTATGAATGATTTTAGGAAAGTGTTAGAAGCAGTGTGGAAAAACAAAAACAAAGATGAACACAAAATAACATACAGGGAAGAATTTTACGGTGCCACACAGCATTTTGAGTTATTTTAAGAATTTATTTTGCGTTTGGCTGCACTGGGGCACCTTACTAAACATCACTGACGAAAATAGGTGACGATGCTTACTGCGCGGTGCGCCGCGGACGTCAACAAAACCAGGTAATCTTACGGAAGTGACAGGCTTGATCAACCTTCTCTATGATTATTCTAATAGTCTGTGGTGTGGAGAAAGTGACTGAGACCTCTTTTAGTGTGAAACTTTCGTCCACATTGTTCAGTTTGAAGAAAAGTCCTTATATCGTCGAAAACCGGTTATTGGAGGATACATTTACCATGGCCGGATGGCTGTGCACGGCGCGCAGGCCGCGCCGCTATAACAATCCACACACCACAGTCTGCGTGTGTACACGTGTACGAGCGCGTACGGAGTCGTCCGAGCCGCCCTCGAGTATAATAATTATAGTAAAGACCAGGAAAATGGTGGCACGCAACATGTACGAATGCAAGCTACGTGCAGCTATATGAGCGGATCATGGGGTTGCATTTCGGATACCGCTCGCAACGTATATTGCTCAAAGCAACGTACACAGTATTTCTGAAGGCCGGAGTTAGATTTCTATATCGTCGATTGGCCAACGACCTGATCAGGGCTAACTGACCTGATGGCCTAACTGCCTAACTAACTCACCAGTTGGCTTATAGGTCTGGTCTGTCGAATCTCTCTCTTGCTATTCTTGTCCATCCGGCAAAGAGTCGGCTAATCACATGTTTCCCTCTTCTGTCGTAAATCAGAAGGTCGAACCCTCCATCCTCGAAGGAGAGAGGGAGAGAGGAGTCGAGTATTTGCGAAGGAAGCGGTTTTAAAGGATAACTCAACATTGGTCGAGGTCAAAGAATAGCATCCATCTACGTTGTCTGATCCAACATATGCATGAAATAGCACACCTGTGGAAATTTCAGCTCAATCCGCCAACAGAGTCTCGAGAAAATAGTGAAAACCGGTCCGTTTGTTTTAAATCGAAAATTCAGCATTCAACGTATTCCGAAAAATCGTCTACATCTACAGGGTGAGAAGTAAACAATTTATTCTACTCTTTTATCCACAAATACAGCATTTTTGTATGCAGAAATATTTCAGTGCGAGGTTTCTACCGTAACCATCTTCAAACTGTATAAGTTTCATGTAAATCTATGAACATTTCTGTTTTTCGATCTTTAATGTTGTATAGGGGCTTTGGTCGCCTCCCTATCAGTTTAGACCATGAAGCATCATGTACCGTGCGGTTCTAGTTTTTCTCCCTCTAAAAGTCTCCATTGCCCCTCGAAGGGTGTCCCCGTATATTTGCAGGGACATCTTTCAAAATAAGAGAGGTCACTCAATGCAAAGTGCTCGTCTCAGCGAATGGAGTTGGGCTCGATTTTCTCTCTCGGCTGATGGCCGGATGGCGGCGCGGCAAGAAATTAATATTATGGAGAGGCACGCACGGGACATTCCTGTTTAAATAGACTCGTGCGTGAGCGGTGGAACGCGTCGGACGAGGAGTGCCAGATAGGCTATCCCCCCTTTTTGTTTCTTCTTCTTCTTCGGGCTAAGGTGCGGCTCTCTTGGCCGTTGAGTCAGAGGTTGTCTTACCGCGGTACTGAAGAGTGCCCTTTTGGGAGTAACTCTATACACACCGTGTTTAATTCCTTTGAGGATGTTGAAACCGTGAGGGGGGATAGAAGGGAGAACGGCAACACCACCCCGTAACGACGGGTGGAAGATTCCACGTCTTTCTCGTATCATGTCCCGCCTGGAGACGCGCACGCGCAGGAAGCTGCCTGCGCGACAGAGCTGCGCATAAGACCGAATCTCTACGTGGCTCGCTGAAGTTCCTTGTCGGATCGGCTATTATAATTTGTCTGGGCCGCGGCTCGAAAAAAAAAAAAAAAAAAAAAAGCCGTTCGTGTGATAATATATTTGGCTTTAGCCGCTGGCGTGCAGCTTCCATAGACTGAACCGAAACCATTAAGCCGATTAGAGGCCGGATATGATTCGTTAAGGGAGACATCATTCTTGTTTGTAGCATCTTGACAGACGGATTGCTAGACGGGCATACACGGGTAG
The DNA here is from genome assembly GCA_949987565.1 of Luidia sarsii. NCBI lineage: Eukaryota > Metazoa > Echinodermata > Asteroidea > Paxillosida > Luidiidae > Luidia > Luidia sarsii. The sequence goes on along the minus strand of OX465106.1, from coordinate 4,719,668 downwards.
GAGAAAGAGGAGAGAGACGGAAGGACGGATTAGAGAGAAAGGGTTATACTAGACACAGGAGAGAGAGAAGAGGGGAGTGTGGAGAGATAAAGATGGCAGAGATGGGGGGACACACAAAGTCATGTAGAGACAAAGATCCTCTTTGCGGATAGAGAGAGCCGGAGGGAGAGAAAGGGGAAGGGAGAGAGAAAGGGAGAGAGAGAAAAGGAGAGGATGGCAACGAAAGATAGAAAGAAGAAAGAGGAGGGGAAGAAATAAGGGGGTAAAGAAAAGATGGATGGATGGATGGATAGTTAATGGACGGACAGACTGACAGACAGACAGACGGACGTATAATGTACATGAGCCCCGTGATGGACATGCTTTTTAGGGCATTCGTGGGCAGCCTTTGAGTCTCTCTCCCCCTCGATCTCTCTAGTTCCTCTAAAATTACGGGCACAGATCATACACGGCCTTCTTCCCGGGGGCAAAGCCGACTATTCCCGGCTCAGAAATCGTCTGCACACGCGCGTCGGCCGGCTAATGGTTGCCCGTGCACGCGAGCGGCGATGTTCAGGACGACTCGGCGCGAAAATAGCTCTGTGAACCCCCAACAGCCCGCCCCCCCCCCCTTTCGGCCGCCCGCCCAACCCCCACCCTCTCCGCTCGGGCCGCCGCCAAAATCGGAGCCGAGATGAAAAGTGACAAGTCCTCGTGCGCATCATGCCACTTAGGGATTCCCGTTTTGCCGCTAAATGTTCGCCGCACGCCGGAGCGGATGCGATTCCATCCAACCGGCCTATCGCGGCTTCAGTCCCCAGGCCCCATCGTGCGCCTCGCTTTTTTTTCGGATTTTTGTTTTTATTTTAATCAAACGCGTTCATTCATCACTAATGTGACAGCATTGCCTGTATAAAAGTGTGCCATTTTTCCTCGGCAAGAGAAAACCCCGACTGAGCATTGGCCTTTAAAATTAATCACCGTGTTAACGAGGAGTTGTGCCAAGGAAGGCATCTATCTACCGGACGCTAATGTTTCCCACCAATGAATTTGCAATGATATCACTATAAAGGTTGATGAATTATTTGGGGTCGATGCTAATCAGCCATAATGCATCCAGTCCTGCACACTAAAGTTATAGCCCTACATAACCCCCCTAAAAAGCGACTACATTATAAATAATGAGATACGGAGGTCAAACGATGGTTAGCGTTTGTCGTTATTGGCCCATTCGGCATTCGGAAAGCATCGCAGTGTTTGCTTGATCACCAATCTCAAGAGTATTTAAGAGGAAATCAAGACATTGGGTATGAGCTTTTGTATCTGTTCTCTGCAGCTACTTCATCAGATGCTTCTTTTTTTAATAGCCCCCAAACCTTGTGCCTCATTTTGTACTATATAATTACTAGAAAGTAATACCACTATAATTATTTTGATGCTTATATACTAGCACGGCTACATACATTTTCAAGTAGGCACAGAAAGCTTCGTTGAATACAACCGGTGGCCGAATTTAAACAAGAAGTTGTCTAAGAGTAAATCTGCTATATACGCACGAACATAATTATTTACTCGTGGTTAGCACCCATATCGCATGCGATGCTCTTTGCATCCACCTTGTCATGGAAGTGGAAGGTTTGCAGTGACACTAAGTAAACGCAACTCTTGTGTGACGTTTCGGGCAGTTTGTACTCTGCCCGTCGTCAGGAGACTGTATTCCATCTGTAGCATCGCTGCTTAGGACTCTTGTCAAAAAGATCATCGGTTGGGTATCAGATGATTTGACCCGTCCGATGTCGTTTCCACCGGATAGCCATTGTGTATTTTTCACCCCAGAGTCCAGTACAATCGCATTTCTACCGGGGAAATTTTATCGGTCGGATGAATTTAACCGACTCTCAACCGATGATCTTTTTGACAAGAGACCTTAAAATTGATGTGTTGTGGAGAGCGCTGGAGCGTGGAGAATCTTTCCTGTCCAGCGTAACCACTGGGGCATGGAAATGCGGAAGTTCAATGAGTGTGTCAAGTGTTTGAGTGGGTGCCATGGGTTTAGGAGACGCAGAGGGCAGACTAGAATGACCTATAGTCAGGAGCGGTCGTCATTATGTCGGTGATATGAATGCCGACATCCTGAGAAACAGTGTTGGGCCTGTCGATCTCGATGGCCTCCCTATCCAGCGCTCTCCGATATTTCAAGCACTGAAAATGCCTTAATCGTCACGGCAGTGGCAAGTAGCGCCGAAAACGGAAGAGCCAAATACCAACTGAATGCATCTAGACCGGGAGGAAGAGCGGGGAGGAGCGGGGGGTGGGTTAAAGATAACTGTTTTAGCGTACAAAGTATTAAAGACTCGGCATTTCGTTTGGGATCACGCCAGCGATCATTGTTGACACCCATGTGTCGATTCCGTGTTGCCTTCAAGCTAATAATAAACGCTCTGGTCGTACATGCCGGTCGTTTTGAGCGTCACTGCTGGTTAGGTCCCCCCCCCCCTTGTGCCCTCGACTCGACACACAGTCCTCGCGGTATTAATATTGATTCTCGTATAAATAGATTCCGTCCTGACTCCTGACATATTACTTTGTCTCGGACGAGGTCGTGGACAGACCCTGTCTCGACCGTGCCTGCGTGATCATTAATATACCTCGCTCTCCAAGCAAATAAAACCAAGAGAGTGGGGAGTTGGGAGTTATTTGCCCGAAAACAATACAGTCCTGATTGAGCCTCGTTGTTTTCGTTTTTTTGTTTCATTGCCCGAGCAATCAGAAGCTTCGGTCTTCTTGTCTCGTACTGTTCTGCTTCAACTTAAGAAATAAAAAAAAGGTCAAACCCTCATTGAATTACATTCTCGTGGACTTGCATCACGATTATAATAAATGACTCGACATGGAACCTACGGACTGGACGTCCCAAAAATATAACGATAAGACTGCAATCACCAGCTGGCGGCTTTTAAAGACTTGTGTTTTGGCATTCGGGTACATGTATTGATCTGATTATTTTCTCTTGACTGTCTATTATTATACTTGATTGTTCTATGATATATTGTGCGAGTAGGACTATCACTAAAAAGTGGTTCGAGAGTCGGAAAATGTGTTTATAATACAATGTAAAATATGTTTCAAGTGTGACTCGCTACTCGTTATTCTTTACCCGTTACTCGTGGCTCGTTACTCGGGACTCATGACCCGTTACTCGTAACTCGTAACTCGTAACTCGTTACCCGTTAACCGTTACTGGTGATTCGTGACTTGTTACTCGTTTACTCGTTACTCGTTACTCGTTACTCGTTACTCGTTACTCGTTACTCGTTACTCGTTACTCGCTTCTCGGTCCAGATGACTCCAGGACTTGGACTCTGACTCGTGAGATGTGACTCGGACTCCGACTCGGGCTCAATATTTTCTCTGACTCAAATTGCAAGCCTGCAAATCATGGGCGGCGGTGGTGGTGATGGGGTTCGAGTGTTCTAGGCAGGGGTTGAGTCTTTCCCTGGTGTCATTATCATTGAGAACACGGTACGGAGAGACGTGGGCCTTGTTGTCCCGATGAAGCATTTGGGCTTGCAGTGGTAGCCTTGATCTATGCACGGCGATAAATGTCAGTGCAGTTTACCGTAAACATCAACCCGGGCCCGTTCATCCCTATGCAACCTCACATTCTGCAAACAGGAAATCTGTGGGGTCCAATCTGCTTCCATTTCCCGTGGCCCGAGTAAGGTCTAGCCTAATCAACAATCGTCCGGTTTTCAAGGAATCGGTGATTTAAAGGTAGGTATACCATTTGCGAAGGACAAAATAAATCGTTTCCAATTTTTGTCAAACTCAACGCATACGAACAGTAACCGTCAACCCGTCAACCCTGTCATGAGAAAAACCTTGGAAACGAAATTATATGCTAACTTTATTCAGAATTAAATTGGGCGGTATTTGTAAAAGGAACTACCGGTATTTATTCCAACGATCAACCAATTTTCCCCTTTAAGAGTAATATACACAAAATATTGCACACTGCTTACTTACTAAAATGACCAAACTGCAAATGTCAAAAATTAGTCTGAATTTCCCCTTTTCTCGAAAACGACAAATTTTGAAGCGCCCAAATTTCCCGGAAAATCTGTTACCGTTACAAACATTCCCAATGTGGCAGTAATTTATCAAATTTATGGGTTCTAGAATATACAAGCACACGATGTTGCACACGATTTTTTGGCCAGCATTTCGACTTATCTGATCAGAGATTTTGGGAGATCGTGATCGATTTCAACCAACACAATTCACCAGTTTATATTTTGTATGCATTTGACCTACAGCTTTAATGACATTTTGACTTACTTTCTGGTCAAATTTTTAGTCGTTATGATTTTGTGTACTGTTGGTTCTGTTAGTTCATTATCTATTCTTGAGAATATTATGTTGTAATATGTGTACTTTATTCCATAATACAGGGAGCAAGCCTCTTTATCTCAGGGAGGGTTACATCATAGTATTTATACCAATATGATTGTGTGCATGACAGGTGGTTTTCCAAGAGCATCTGCATAAAACTAATCACTTGCCAGTTGCCGCTCTTTAACTTTCGTAACTTGATGGATATATTTTGCAATACGAATGGTAGCTCTTTTGTTATTGGATGACATTACCGAAACACATTGGTCCCTTTTTTGTCGATTGAATCACTGTTCAAATTATCAAATTATGTAGCCAGTCAATACTTTGGCCAGCGTTGGTCACAGTGTATCTTTGATTTGTAGTTCAGTTAAACGAGGAAAAAAACTCAATCTTGTCTTTCAATCTATAATGTTTGGTGGTGATACTTTTGAGGTGTTATACCTTCATTGTCTTTCTTGGATAAAGTAGATCGTGCACAGCAAGCATATTTCCAAAATGAAAACCAAGCCTCCGTCGCTCTCAGCCTTCGTCCCTGTTTGATCCCCCTCCCCCACCTCCTTCTAGCCGTTACCCTGAGTGACCTGCTTTAGGCTTCATGGTTGGCGACTTTCCATGAAAAACGAAAACCCGACCCCCCCCCAAAAAAAAAAAAAAAACACCTGTTCTTTCATGACGAATTCGAAAGGACGACGCTCTGCTCGGTACAGAACGTTCACCCGTAAAAGTGCGGCCGAGCAGGCCTGTCCCTTCATGCCTTTTACATCGAAAACGGGCGTGAGAAATGGAGCCCCAGTCCCAGCCCTTTCCTTTCGCAAGAAGATCCCATCCACACAAGAACGGGCAATCCGGCGAGTGCGCGCGCTTATTTTGAGCTTGCGCATGCGCTCTGTCGGTCCTCGCGCGTAAGGGTGTGTGGGTGGGGGTGTATGCGTGTGGATCGATCGTTGGAGCCGCGTCTTGTACACCATCCACCCGCACGGAGGCAGAGAACTATACGGGCGCGCTGGTATTGGCTGGTCCACGGTTGGACTGACGCAAGGCGTTCGTGGCAGCCACGCGGTGACGTGCTCGCGCGGCGATTGACGTAGCCCCCACACCCCCCCCTGCCTCACTGTCCCCCAATCAATTGCCGTCTAGGTCTCCCTAGAAACGCGCCACCGCCCCCCCCCCCACTCGTCCCGTGCGCGTGCTCACCTCAACCCTCCACGCTGCCACGTCTTCTTCCTCCTCTCCCCATTACATGTGCATGCCTCGTGTGAGACCGTATCTTCTGCGTGCAGCATCCAGCGCTCCCAATCCTCTCTCCCACGCAAAAAAAAACCCAGTGAAAGACCATAACGACATCGGGAGTGCGATAACGGGAACTCGCTCAGCATCGCAGATACCGGGACAGCTATCGACGGAGCGCCGATTCCTTCACAATCCGAGGGTCTGTTCCCGTTGCGTCTCTCCGCGTCTCTTGTCCTCCGTTACCGCGCAGAGGGCGTGCCCAGACCACCGCCACACCCCTTTGAGAAAAGTTTCGGCCCACCCACCCCACCCCCCATCTCTTCTTCCGGACTGACGACTCTTTGAGGAAGGGGGACACGAAGGAAGGATGGCCGGCCGGCTTCAGATAGCTGCGCTCTTTGTCTTACTCGCCTTGGCCGTCACGGCCATCGCGGCACCGATACAAGGTAAGACGGCGACATAATTACTCGACAAGAAGTCCATTAATTAGCTGTTCACCTGCCCTTTCATAAAATAATTCGTTTAATTCATTTTAATATCCATTTTTTTGGCACACCGTTTTATCTTTCGTTTTCAAAGAAAAGTATCAGGTGTCATTCAATATATAAAGTCACTTTTAAAACACAATAGATATAAGCCTATAATGTAATGTTATCCTATTCTATTTTATTCTATTCTATTCTATTCTATTCCATTCCATCCATTCCATTCCATCCATTCCATTCCAATCCATTCCATTCTATTCCATTCCATTTCATCGCATCTCATCCCATCCCAATCCATTCCATCCCATTCCATTCCATTTCAATCCATTCCATTCCATTTCAATCCATTCCATTTCAATCCATGTCATTGAATTTCATTCTATTTCAATCCATTATATTACAATCCATTCCATTCCATACTATTCCAATCCATTCTATTCCATTCTATTTTATTATATTCCATTTCATTTAGGCTATTCTATTCTATTCTGTTCAAGTCTGTACTATTCTATACTGTACTATTCTATTCTATACTATTTTACTTTTCATCTCATTCAAATTCAGTTCTTTTATCAATTTAATTGCATTTTCGTGCACTCGAAGACAATTACCCCTAGTCAGTCACTTCTCCCATTAATTCAATTTGTTCGAATCTGAATGAAAATTCTTTGAAACGAAGAAGTACGGCACGGCGCTCAGGGCGCGTATATCCAGCCATTGACATTCAGGGAAGAGCCACATACAAAGCATTTGGCCGTCGGGATGTCATAAGTTGATTATGTGTCCGGCCAGGGAAGAGAGTCAGGCGCCACGAGGAGATTCTTATCTTTGAAACTATCTCCTCCCTGTGTGTCAAAAATCGAGGATTACTCTCCCTCCCTCTCCCTCTCCCTCTCCCTCTCCCTCTCCCTCTCCCTCTCCCTCTCCCTCTCCCTCTCCTTCTCCCTCTCCCTCCATCTCACTCACTTTATCTCTCTCTCTCTCCCTCTCTCTCTCTTTCTCTCTCCCTCTCTCTCTCTTTCTCTCTCTCTCTCTTCCCCTCTCTTTATTTCGCCCATCTCTCCTCTCTGCATTTCGTTTCTTTCATTTTCCCGTGTTTGTCCGTGATCCTCCGACACACGACCGCTTCGCCATACAAAGCTCACTTGGCCATCCGGGACTCGTGTGATCGTGTCTGCTGGCACCCATGGCGTCTGTACACAGTTTGAATGCACAGCAATGTTTATCCACCTCGTTTACCGGACGCGTCGAAAATAAATCAATCAATTTTATAATGTTAACTCTTCTCTGAAAAGACTGCCTTGATATAGTACGAAACGTCTCCACGAGTGGCATACGAATGCGATGCGAATGAATGTTCTACTTGTTGAAAACTACTGTAGGAGATGGTACTTGGTACAAGGAATGGAAGGGCACTGGTTGGCCCTCAGAATGACAATGTCTGAAGATCAAATGCACCTGCCTCGGATGTCTTATGATAGGATTATACAGTCCATCCCCTCGCTCAAACTATACAGCCCAATCTAATGGCCCCTACGCAGGTTATTAGATATGGGGGTTTTTTCGGTTTGACGTTTCGATTCTGAGCTATTTTTGGAAAGTCACAAGCGGCGATAAGTGGTGGGCGAGGCGCGTGCGCTGAATTTCCGGACGGAAGAAATATCGCCGTCCAAACCTTATAGAAATGTGACTCTTTTGAGCTTTGGCTGATAGCCACCTAAGGGTCTGGGGCTGGGGCTCGTAAAGTAGTTTGGTGTGGCGTGCGTAATTATACCCGTTATCGTGAACACGGACTGATAGGGCGATTGACCAGAAACTATACCGGGCTGAAGAAAAAGGGGATGGATGCGTGCAGTTGTGTATACGCTGTTGAAACGCGCGGGGCAGATAGGGTGGGAAAGTGTTGGGTCAGATCGTCTGTCCCGTATACTTGGCCTGACTTTATCAGAAATTTGAGCGGCAACACCCAAGAGTCGGTCTTTTATTCATATTACTGCATACACGAATCACAAAGCATTTCCAAAACTGGCATTTGGTGTGGTTAGTTCAGTCAGTGTCGCCTTGATGACATGAACATTTCACCACAAGGATTGAGATCCGAGTCTGCGATACCTCCCCTTCCACTGTTACTTCTCAAGCTCGCCCCAAATCGCATGCTTAGGCCCTTTTCCAAAACCCGGCTTAGGCTCAGGCTCCGGATTTGTACAATGCATGACAATGGAAGGCCTTTGGCTTCGGTTTTTATGATACACTGCATTTTGAAAAAAGAATCCGAAGCTTCAACTTCAACAACGAACTTAAACCTGTGTTTTCAGCTGTTGGATAACAGAGACGAAGGCGGAGCCGAAGCCTAAGCCGGGTTTTGGAAAAGAGCCCACGCACGATTTTAGGCAGAAAATTAATTGGTATAAGCACGGAAATGCATTGCACTCTACGCTCAAGCAGGATACCAGTTGTGTATAGGGCTTGCGTAGCACTACGAAATGAATGTCCTGAATTCTCTGCCTCAAATCGTGCTGCACAAATTCGGTCTATTCGGCTGTATGGGGAAGGCTATTAGCCAAGAAGCGTTTGGATGGCCAGTCTTTCATGATTATGGTTCTCAGAAACAGCGGGCCCTGTATGTTCTCTGCCTTGTAGTTAGCCCGTTGTTGAGGAAATGATGTTGCTCAATTCGACCCCACGGTGGGACAACTATGCTGTTCAAATTGATTCCCATTCTGCATTCTTCATTGTCTAGCGTCATGGCAAACATCCGTATGCACATTGGTGATTCGTTCCAACAACGAGAATCGGTCGAAAGAAAGTCGATAGGAAATTTCTCGATCTTTTGAAAGCATTCGGTTCTGACTTATATATGAGGAATGAAATATTCACAAGATGTAAAAATGAAATAGGCTCTATTGGAAAGGTAAGTCATGGGCGAAATGTAGCTACATGCATAAATAAAGGAATAAATAAATAAATAAATAGGTGGACAATGCATGGCATTGCTATATCACTCTGTCTGTCTCCACTTGTCTCTCATACGCTCTCCTCTCCTCTCTATACACCCCCTCTGCTCTCTTCCTAAATGTATTTCCTCTCTTCACCTCTCTCTCCACCTCCCCTCTCCTCTTTCCCCTCTCCTCTCTCTACCTCCTCTCCCTTTTCTCTCTTCTCTCTCCACCTCTCTCTTTCCTCTCTCTACACCTCCTCTCCCTCTCCTCTCTCTCTCTCCCCTCTCCTCTCTCTCTCTAACTTCTCTATCCATCTACCCTCTCAGCTCCCTCTCCTCTCTCTACACCTCCTCTCCCTCTCCTCTCTCTCCCCTATCCCTTTTCTCTAACTCCTCTCTCCATCTCCCCTCTCAGCACCCTCTCCTCTCTCTACACCTCCTCTCCCTCTCCTCTCTCTCCCCTCTCCTCTCTCTCTCTCTAACTTCTCTATCCATCTACCCTCTCAGCTCCCTCTCCTCTCTCTACACCTCCTCTCCCTCTCCTCTCTCTCCCCTATCCCTTTTCTCTAACTCCTCTCTCCATCTCCCCTCTCAGCACCCTCTCCTCTCTCTACACCTCCTCTCTCTCTCCTCTCTCTCCCCACTCCTTTCTCTCTCTAACTCCTCTCTCAATCTCCCCTCTCAGCTCCCTCTCCTCTCTCTACACCTCCTCTCCCTCTCCTCTCTCTCCCCTATCCCTTTTCTCTAACTCCTCTCTCCATCTCCCCTCTCAGCACCCTCTCCTCTCTCTACACCTCCTCTCTCTCTCCTCTCTCTCCCCACTCCTTTCTCTCTCTAACTCCTCTCTCAATCTCCCCTCTCAGCTCCCTCTCCTCTCTCTATACCTCCTCTCCCTCTCCTCTCTCTCCCCTATCCCTTTTCTCTAACTCCTCTCCCCATCTCCCCTCTCAGCACCCTCTCCTCTCTCTACACCTCTCTCTTTCCTCTCTCCCCTCTCCTCTCTCTCTCTAACTCCTCTCTCCATCTACCCTCTCAGCTCCCTCTCCTCTATCTAGACCCTCCTCTCTCTCTCCCCTCTCTCCCCTCTCCTCTCTCTCTCTCTCTCTAACTTCTCTCTCCATCTCCCCTCTCAGCTCCCTCTCCTCTATCTGCACCTCCTCTCCCTCTCCTCTCTCTCCCCTCTCTCTCTCTATCTCTCTCTCCACATGTCGCTTTCTTTCTCTCTCCTCTCACCGATTGGGTGTATTTTCAAATTTCAATGCAATGTCGTCTCACAATGCGATCATAATTGCCTTCCTCCCCCAATGAATATGCCGTGATACGTAGCACTAACCATGAGAAAATAGCTTACCAAGTCCCTGCATGGAACTCTTAACATTGCCATATATTTTCCTAGAAATAATTCAATTCCGCTACGGAACAACTTTGACCCAAACTTGAACTTGAAACTAACGACTGTGACAAGCTTTGTCCTTCGCTATAATGATTGAATTCGCTCTAGAATAACCCGGTTCATCCGTGTGGACAAGTGATTCGACATGGAGGAGAAAACAGGACTTCCATCATCTTCAAAATAAACCAGGAGTAGTCTCCAGTTAAACGAGGATTGAATCTTTCACCAGAGTCACCTCCGGCTGACGTTCAATTAAGAATCTTGTAGCCCCTCGTCCCCGGCTGTTTGATAATTTGACAGTTTTATCGAGGCTCCTTTTTCATGCCGGCTCGCTCCTATGGACGAGAGGATGCGCATAGGCCTACATCACGCAGTTACACGCGCACCATTGTGCCCGGAACAAAATGATATAGGCCATACTGAAATGAATTATCGCCCGTTCCTTTGGCGCAGCCCTCAACTATAAAACCCTCCTCGGAATAATTTATCTTTGAAATGGAAAAGGTCACCATTTCCCCCTCCTCGCCCACCTCTTAATCCGACCCAGCACACTCCCTATAGCGCGCCTCTTTCGTGGGGCCTACCCACGCATTCTCCCCCGCCCCGGCGAAACCAACCGCGCCAGCAAGCCGTCTATACCCGCTCAGGAAACAGCCCACGCGTCGGCGACGGCGACTGGCCAAGTCCGTCTCGGAGAGTTAATTTGATACATCTCGTCTACTTCTATCCGCCAGTATACCCTCCCCGCATGCCCATACACCTGATACGATATTCCGTGTGGAACGAGCGAATTCCGCCACTTTGGGCGAGTTCGTGTTTAACGACGGTAATTAATAGAAGCCCGCGCGAAAAAAAAATGCGTTTTCCACCATGAACGCCCTTGACCCGAGTCAAGATCAAAATGTCTCCTTTTAGGTTTCCGTTCCCCGCTTGAAAAGGAGCCCTTTTTTTTCAGTTATTATGCACGGCATCTCCAAGGGCTTAGGAATACAACAGCGGGTCTAGAATTACATGACCTCGGCTTGTAATTACCGGCGCCACGGATGACAATGGAAGCAGGGATGCGCGGAGGCGTAGCGGCCAAGTGATATGCACGGAGCTCTTGGGTCGATGCCATCCAGGCTGATGATAGCAAGAGCCACCCAAAAATAGCCTTCGCTTGTGTAGGTCCCAATCAGTCACAAACTCAAAACATTTCTAACTAGGAGGTTTGCGGTTACACCATGTACATTATCTCTGAAAAAATATAAGGGAAGGAGTATGGCTGTGAAAAGAGCCGGTAAATACTCAACGTTTCGGGTTTAGTGTGTACTTTGTCCGTCATTAGAAGACTGTTTAGGCCTACTCCTTCTCTTAAGGGATGATAATGCGTGGTGTCATCACAATCCCCCTACTTTGTATTTCCACCATGCAAACCTTCAATTGTTATCGAAATCATTTCTGATCAATACACCCAACCAAGTATACACATGGCACCCAAGTATACACCCAATACACCCACGTATACACCCAATACACCCAAGTATACACCCAACCAAGGGCGAAGCCCTTTTTTCTCAGCATTTTAATTACAAATCTTAAAATTTAGTGGGCCTGATGTTTCGATCCTACCAGGACCTTTCTCTGCCTTTGAGAAAGGTCCTGCTAGGATCGAAACGTCAGGACCACTAAATTATAAGGTTTGCATTTTGGTAATTTTAGTCAGTAAGCAGTTTGCAACATTTTTGTATAGCATTATAATTACAGTTCACCAATGCCAAACAAAATATATGATGACGAAAACCGTTGGTCAAAGCTTTGTCTGATTTGAATTATTAAATGTATACAGTAATTGTTAAAAAGAAGAAGATAATTTTCCTCCTTTTGTGTTCACTTCCTTGAATTCTAACTTAAATCTATTCAACTGCTTCCATACTGCTTGCCTTTCCCTATCTTCTTGGTGTGGCCTATACCAAGCTTTCCTCCATGAAGTCTGCCCATCTCACCTTGATTGCTTCTTATTAACAGTGAAAAGTATAGGCAGTTTTCATTATTTTGCAGCACTTTGTGGCATTATCCAGTTGATATTAGAAACAATAATTATATAGTGAGCACTTGTTTGGTTTTGAGGACGCTTATAGGGAACATGTTGCTTTAGCTGTATGCGAGTTGCACACGTAAACATGGGCACGCCGACTCAAAATGTAACATCAGACAAGTAATGCGCCGTCACTCGCGGTGAAGAATCCCGTCTCTGCTCAAATGACACCGGTAATTGCCCCAATGCTCATGCATTTTACAGTGGCACACGAGGGAGTGCTCATTTCCTATTGGGTTACAAGCACCCTTATACATACAGCTCGTTTCCGCTGTAACACGCCGATGCAGTTTGTTTCGGAATTGGACGGGTGAACAGACCACGCGGTCTCCGGGTAGGCGGCAGGCTGCGGCTGACGGTGTCAGACGATAGGCCGGGTTCTCTGTCGAGCGAATCTCGCACGTGCCCACTCGTGGAATCTTGGCCCGTATTTCGGCTCTGCCTCTCCTTTCCTTCAAAGGATGCGATTGTCGTTGCAATGCCATAATTGCATCATTCGAAGATTTTTTTTTTTGATTTTTTTTTTTTTTTTTTTGGGGGGGGGTTGCTTCGAATGTGTTTCGACAATGGGCCTAGACGTCGAAGGCGCTGGTTTTCGTGGCTGGCTGAAAGGCCTGTTTCTGAAGGAGTATAAGCGAATAGGATCTGAATAATCAGACGGGCTTGGCGAGAAATGCGCCCCGACGTTCTCCAAACCGTCCCATCTGTTTGTGGTTTCACGAGAATTTTACGCTGTGGGTAGGCCTTATAGGTCTCGCGCGTATACAGCGAAGCTTTTTCGGACATTTCCTAGGACGAGCAGATCACGACACGGGATGCTGGAGAAAAAAGAAAAAAAAGCCCCCTGCCCCCTCGCCGAAACTAAAACGACTCTCGCCAACAATTGACGATGCCTCCGAGCCCCGCACCTGGTTCGGCGAGCCTGAATATATTATTAGACTTGGTCAATTTTGTCGAACATCTCGTATCCTCCGCAAATCGTTCGTGCGCCCCCATGAAAGCAGACTCTTGAGGACCTCCACGCGCTCTCAGTCAAACGGTCCGACGCAATGCTTGGAGGGTCTTGTATATGGGACCCGGCACAGCATAATGAGGAATAACCCCATTTTTGAGATTTTGAGGTTTTCTAATGATGTGAAAGAGTATACCATTAGCTTTCAAATGATATAAAAATATAATTTCCTCTAATACTTAAAATTTCCGAAAAAAACAAAAAACGAAAATTGATTTGTAATCGAATTGTGAAGATACTTTAACTTCAGGCGTTGTTTACTCGAAAAGTGTTTTGGTGGGATATTCCTCATTTCGTTGTGCCGGGTCACGTATTTGTCCGGGTAATATCCTTCAGTTTGTTCGGAAACGCGCCGCGCCGCGCCGCACTGCGCCGGATTTGTCCCCGTCCGCAGGTAAATATTGACGGTCCAATGACGGCGGAGGCACGCATGGATCGCGCCGCGTCGAAAGACGGCACCGGCAGAGAATTCCCACCCGCCTGAGTTGCCGGAAAAAAGAAAAAAAATTACGAAATTCTTATGACCCCAGTTAGACACCTCCATGTCAGCAAAATCCAGGACTAGAACTGAAGGGGAACCTCTTGAAGTTTCGTGTTAGCCTTTCCTAGTTTCGAATGGGAAAGTACCGGGATTTTTCCATCTCCTAAACATTCAACTATTATCTTTAAATAAGACTTAAGGCTTTCCATGGTGGGTGAATCAAAATAGGAAAGGTTTGCGGTGACACCTTGTATAAGGTTTCTTAAAGAAGAGGTTGTGGTTCTCCTGATGATGGCCAGAGCATATACTGGTCGAAACATCGAGTTACCACTCAGGTTCTTTTCAGAACCACACCTCTTCTTTAAGAGACCTTATACATGGTGTCACCTCAAACCTTTCCTAAACTGCCGATCATCATTCAGATACAAGATACAATTATTTCTTAGCCGTGCAGCTGACCACACACGGTCAAATTTAAACTCCCAACATCTCGGACAAATCGTCGGACAAACGATTTCAACCTGACTCCTACAGTGCGAAGGTGGCTGCGCGCGCGTGTAATCTTGGTCACGTGCCCCCCCCCCCCCCACCTCGAACCACCTGAATAATGAACGACCCAATTGAGGCACGGGGAATGGTCAATTTTTCTTGTGTTTTTTTTCCCAGGTTGTCATTGCAAATTTCATGAGATTTGGAATGATTCACGATGCCAATGGAATACAAGGGAGGTTTTTTTTTTTTTTTTGGGGGGGGTATGTTTTACTGGTTCGACATCTGAAATTCGCAGCCTCTCGATTTTTTTTTCCAAAAATGGGTCGACCCGTCTCTCGAAACCCCCCAAAATATTTCATTAATTTTGTTATCATTAAAAGACATACAAAATCTCATTACAATAACACTGTAATACCATGCACATATTACCCACACGTACCATGTGACTTCAACATATAATTTTTTCAGGCAAAAAGAAGAAATGAAAAAACAAATTTATTTTCGTTCGTTATTCTCGGGGTGAGATTTTTTCCAAGCCGGCGGTTTGACAACGGTTAAAACCATCATCATCATCATCACAATCATCACCATCATCATCCTCATTATCCTCATCATCACCATCACCATAATCACCTTCATCATCACCATCACCATCATCATCATCCCATTCTCCCTCTCTTTCTCCCTGCTCTTCTTCTTCTCTTCATTTTCTTTCTCCGCCTTCTCCGTCCCCCTCCCTTTCCCCCTTTTCCTGTCCCCTCCCTCTCCCTCTCTCTAGTCTCTATCTCCCTCTCCATCTCCCTCTCCCTCTCCCTCTCCCTCTCCCTCTCCCCCTTCCTGTCCCCTCCCTCTCCCTCTCCCTAGTCTCTATCTCTCTTTCCATCTTCCTCTCCCTCTCCCTCTCTCTCTATCTTTCTCCTTCTCCAAAAAAACAACACGGCTTTGCAGCTTATCAAGGGGGTTAAGGGCAAATTGCTCTGGACTCCGGTGGAAATTCAGCGTCGCTCTGGCGTTGAGGGCAGTTTCGATCGGATAGCCAAACACGTCGTGCAGGCGATCAAACTCATGGATTTCCTTCTATAATATATGACGCACGTCGACGTCGCGTCGAGGAGCAGACACCATATTGCCACGTCTCTCTCCAATCTAGAATGTAGGTGTGTTTTTTTATCTCTCTCCTTGAGAGCAGAGATCAGGGTTGTACGGCACAGCAGCTCGATGTCCGGGTTGCAGCGACTGTCCAAATTGAATTCAATAATTGAATTTCCGAAGGAGGGACGGGGGAGGGGGGGACCGGGCTGGGCTCTCAGCGGTACGATCTCTAATTTTCAAGTCCTCTGGAGCATGTGGCCCAAACCCATTATGGAAATATCATAATTTGGATCGACGGGATGGGGGTACGGTGGCGGTGTGTGTGTGTGGGGGGGGGGTGCTGCGTAATATTCATATAATCCTAAGGCACCTTCAGGATAGTCATTATTATTTCCTGACTCTCTGTCTCTCTGCCTCCCTACCTTTCTGCCTCCCTGCCTTTCTGCCTCTTTGTTTCTCTGCATCTCAGCCTCTCTGCCTCTCTGCAATTCCTCTCTGCCTCTCTGTCTCCAGCCTCTCTGTCTCTCTGCCTCTCTGCCTCTCTGCCTCTCTGCCTCTCTGCCTCTCTGCCTCTCTGCCTCTCTGCCTCTCCGCCTCTCTGCCTCTCTGCCTCTCTGCCTATCTGCCTCTGCTTCTGCCTCGCTGCCTTACTGTAGCTTTGCCGCTGTTTCTATGCATCGCTCTCTCTCTCTATCTCTAGCTCTATACTTCTGTTTGTCTCCCTGCCTTTCTCTGTCTTTCTGACTCTCTGCCTCTCCCTGTCTCTCTCTCTCTTCCATTCTCACTCCACTTCTCCCTCCCTCCTTTCATCTCTCCCTCTCTGTGTAATCAGTCATAATCTTGAATTACTCGGAACGTCCAACAGCTTCGGATGCACGTGGTTTCGTAATTCACACGCCGCGGTGAATATACAGAGAGAAAGTGTCGGATTACATTCTCGCGGCGTTCAACCCGTCTCGCGGTGAAATTCAGACGTCTCAGTTTGCGCACTCTATAAGTTTGACACGTCGGCGTAACGTACACAGTGCGTTGACAGTTGTCAAAACAGAAGAATCGTTGCTGTGGGTTCTCGTGAGTTATGTAGACTTTGTTGACATGTTCCCTCATGACATAGAGGACACCTGATTTAATTTTCGGAATCACTTGGACTATGGACTGAAACTGAAGGCCAGTGATGTGTCTTTCATTTTAGAATTTAACAAATCGGCAAAATATCGCGTTTTTGTTTTTGTTTGGTTTGGTTGGGATAATTTCGGCTAATATTGGACCGCTTTGAATTGGATAGGTTCAGTTCGGTTCCGTCCCATTATATGTTTGAGCGTAACACACCCTGAACGCTTTTTGGCCCTCCCTGGGCCATTGACTCACCCCCCCAAAAAAAAAAAATGACGCACCTCAAAATGAAACCCTATACGCAAGTTGGCCTGCGGATGTCAGACGGCAAATGCATATCCGATGTCCAATTTCACAATCAAAGATTGCCAGGCGGCTCCCATTTCGAAAATAACGTGGACAGTTAGGCCACTGCGAGACTGCACAAAGATCGCATTACACGCGGCCCCGGATAGACTGTATGATGTGGCTTAGTATTATGTTCAAATACGGTGGTTTCTCCACTTTCCCCCATGAAAACCCTTGTTCTTTTTTTCCTGCGTTGGTGCATCTTTTTTTCCTGCGTTGGTGCATCTTTTCCCTGCCGCTTGGGGATGTGGGTTGGTCGGGTCTATACCCTCCACTTTATTTGGGGTTCGATTTTGAAAAGGTCAGGCGGAAGCAGACGGAAGGCAGATTTGTTGGGGTTTTAAATGTCGTTCGTAAACTTAAGAAAATCTGCTTGGAACCCGCCTCCAGTGATTCTTGCACAGTCCCGTGGGCCTAATGTTATAGAGTCGCTTCGGCGTGAAAATCTGCTAAGCATGAAAAGTTCGGCTATTTTTGCTAGGTGGTCAGTCAGTGCTATGGGACGCAATTTTTCTAGGGAGGCTGGTCGTTCCTTAGGCACGGGGACGACAATTGCCATTATCCACTGCTGGAGAACCTGATGGTCGGCAAAGGAACAATCATGTTAGTTAATAGTATCCTATATCCCCGAGTGTGTCTGATAATGAATGTCACTCGCTACATTCTTCTAGTCTCTTAGCTTTTGTTCTCAGTCGTACCCAAATTAGTGTCCGTCTTGTACAGCATGCCATGGAAAGCCCCAAGGAGGCTGGATCGAGCCACGTCATCACTGCTGATCGAGTTACACTCTCATTCCGTTACAGCATTCAGAACAAGCGCCCGTTGTACCGGACATTGCTTCTGGCGATAACCGATGAAATAATACAACCAAAAACGCTGCTTGGAAATATTTAACCAACATTGTCAACTGTGTCAATGTTATACTTTTATTAGTCAGGGAAAACCCAACCGTGGAATGCGTCCGTCCAAATCATCAAAAACCTCCCCGCACTTTTGCAAAATAAACAGTGCTGGCAACACGATTTCGCAGGACACCTTTTGACTAACGCTTGTACTGTGCTTCGTGTCGACGCACTTCTGTTGATAGATAAAGGATGGAGGCTCAGGCAACCGCGCCTCAACGCTAAGTGCTTCGTCAGTGAAAAAAAAAATCATCGGAAATGAAGTCCAAGGTGTATATGTCCCATTTGGTCGTTGGAGATTTGCAACTCAGCGACCGACTGCATGAGATTGCTTGAGTGTTATTGAAGAGTGATGGGAAAAGATACAGGAGGAGGGGAAGCTGGAGAGAGAGAGGGAGGGGGGGGAGAGAGGGAGAGAGACAGACAGAGTGAGAGACAGAGAGAGACAGAGACAGAGAGAGACAGAGAGAGAGAGAGACAGAGAGAGACAGAGAGAGAGAAAGGGGCAGGGAGAAAATGGAGATATGGAGAGAACGAGAGAGAAGTGACCGAGAAAGAGGTACAGGTAAAAGGGGAGAAAAGTAGAGAGGAGAGAAGGGAATGACAGAGAGAGAGAGGGAGAGAGATTTTAGACAAAGAAAATTATTATGGGAGAGTAAGACAGATCGAACAATCACAAAGGAGCATGCGCGACATCCGACGAACAGAACACCGATCAAAACGTCTGAGGGAGGAGAGAGAGATAGAGGGGAGAGACAAAGGGGGATAGAGGGAGACAGTTTTTCAGACAGAAGAATGACTGGGATAGAGGATGGGAGATAGAGAGATGAGGGAGGGAGACAAATATTAGACAGACAGACAGGAAAAAGGGCAGCGAGGGTGGCCAAACAGACAAAGAGACACGGATAGTACAAACAGCAACAGGGACACACACATAGCGAACGATGATACAGACGGACACACATAGACGGACAGGTAGAGAGAGAGAGAGAGAGAGAGAGAGAGAGAGAGAGAGAGAGAGTGAGAGAGATAGAGAGAGGGGAAGAGATAGAGAGGGAGAGAGAGAGAGATCGAGAGAGGGAAAGACAGAGAGATAGAGCGAGATAAAGAGAGAGAGGGAGAGATAGAGAGATGGAGAGAGAGAGAGAGAAAGAGAGGAAGAAATAGAGAGAGTGAAAGACAGGGGGAGAGAGGGAGGGGAGAGAGAGAGAGAAGAGTGCGAGATAGATGAGGGAGAAAAACCCAATCCTCCCGTTACTCGGCAACTTTGAACCTTCTCCCTTGAGTGCGTCGGGGGGGGGGGGGGTAAATGGACTGACGCAAACCAGACGGTGACGCCGCGGCGATCGGAAACGCGAGCACACCGCATCCCGGCGTATCCCCGCATCAATAATGGACGGTCAACCCAAGCCGTTGATGTTGCTGGCGCTCGGCGCTTGCGAACACCCCCCCCCCCCCCATCCCCCCCCCCCCCGCGCCATCCCACCAGCACCACGCACACACACCCCCACACACACAACAGCTCCACCGGGACCCAAGCCCGGATCAGAATTCACGAACAACACGACGCGAGACAAACAGATTCGAGGACGGTTCTAAAAACAGCGGCTTCTAATAACATTCTATTTTTTTTTCTCACCACCTCCAACCACGCCTCCAATCAGAATCCAGATATTATTGCAGCTCGGTGATTACCATCCGATCAAAATGAGGTCGGACAGAAAAGCAACAACGCCATCTTGACCATGCGTAATCTTCATCTATAATCCTATCTCTATGGCGCCTCTATTTCGTCCACAACAGCTTCTTTGCATTTTCGTTTTGCATAACATCCTCAAGGCGCCCATGGATGTAGGGGTGAAGCCCTGGAGTATATTTAGCCGGCGACTCCAACGAGTTTCATAGCTTGAGATGAATCGAGGCGTGTAAAAGTACGAACTTGAAAGTTTAATGTCCACGCACAAACTTCGTCCTGGATAAAGGCAATTCTAATGCAATCCTGTTTTTTAAAGGATGATGTGGAGGGCCGGGGGTCGTTCATATTATGAGAGATTCGTTTTAATAATTTCCGTTTTGAAAAAGAAAAAAAACATAAAAGGCCCACAAAACCAACACTATAGGTAGAGCTGTTTTCATATTACAGCGACACAATCCTAGACGTCTGACCCGTATGCAATAAAAACCAAAAAACAGGAAATATTTCATAAACATCTCAAAAAATCAACCTGTATCATAATTGGCCATTACAAGAAGCACAGCTGCCGGATTGTATTAGTGGGAATACCCCAGACCCCCGAATTATCTCTGCCTTCATTATTCTGCCTTTGAGAAAGGTGGACCAAGCATGTACGTACATGTAATCGTCAGGCTTGTTTTTTTTTTTGCCCAACGTTGTCGATGAAATCCATACAGAGAAATTTTACAGAGTACAGGGTGTGGTTTAGCGATTTGGTGCCAATTTAGTCCCGCTTTTTTGTTGACAGTATGTCGATGGTAACGGCATAAACCCTAGCGGTTGTTTAGCTCGCTGTCTTCTTTGAGCACTCCCATCAACTCCAAACAGATACCGGTCCATGCGGGCCTCTTGCAGGCATTGAGCAAGGGAAAACAGGCTTGAATTACTACAAGCGACCAACGGCTAAGAACTCCACACCAACAAGAACAAAATACTAGGGATACACAAACAGCGATATTTTCGCAGCGAACGTGCACACACAGCACGTCGTGTAATTTACCCAATACCATTATGCAGCGCCCACGCACATTGACGTACACAACAGGTTAGACGACGCCTACGTTGTTGTCGATCGTACGGTAAAAAAAAAATACCCTCTGAAATTCAAGGAGCTATCTTTATGATCCAGACACGCCCCCAAATGAACGTTATTCACCCTACCGGGCATTATAGGAGCGTGTTGTGATTATCTAGAAGATATTTCGTTTGTCGACTAGCATACACGACGTGTATGCCTACACTGAAAAAAAAACGTTTATGCTTATCCAACGTTTATGCTTATCCTTATCAGGAATGGTGAGAGTTTGTGATTAATTACAACCGCCACATTCAAAAAGTTAGACATTAAGACCTATAATTCTGTCGGTTGATATCTAGACCAACATCGGTCAAAGTGGCGGTTGAATATTGTCCATTTTTTGGCCACTGTGTATACGCATTTTCCGATATTAGGGTTACGTTGGCACGTAACATTTCTCGAGCAGTTTCCTTACTATGGAAAGAGCATACTCATGAAATTTAGTGGGCCTGACGTTCCGATCCTAGCAGGACCTTTCTCAAAGGCAGAGTGACAAGGACAGCACAGATACATTTACACGAAGGAAGGGGGAAGAGAGTGAATAGGACACGGATGAGAAACAAAGGACAAAGAGTAAAGCTGGTAGGGTGAGATCAAAGGGAAGGGCAAGGAGTAGTGTAGGGATAAGTGAGAAGAGGGGGAAAGATCAAAGAGAGAAGTGTGAAGGAGTGAACACAAAGGAAGGATTATCAGAAAGCTACACGGTGTTAGTCATTACCCTCCTGGATGTTGAGACCATGTGGTTGAATAGTCCGAAGACGCTTCATCCACATTTTCTCACGGCTTAGACGGAGAGCATTACTACGGTGACCAAGGGATTCTAAGCCAGTACACTCATATCTTATATCGAATGATCAGGGAGATTGAAGTGATACCAAACAGGGGTGTCCATTTTACCGGTTTTGATTGTAGACCTATGGCCATAGAAACGTTTTTTGAGGGTGTTTTTGGTCTCGCCAACATACTGAACATTACAAACTGTTCAAAACGTAACTGAGTTAAACTCTCAGGAGCCACGCAAGGCACGCATGGTGTCATCACACCTTTTAGAAGTGAAGCAATAGAGTAATATAAACACGCATGGTGCACACTATTTACTGATATAAGCGAACAC
Source organism: Luidia sarsii (assembly GCA_949987565.1). Lineage (NCBI taxonomy): Eukaryota > Metazoa > Echinodermata > Asteroidea > Paxillosida > Luidiidae > Luidia > Luidia sarsii. The sequence continues at coordinate 4,697,804 of OX465106.1, read as the reverse complement.
AAGGCTAAGGAAATGCAGAGGGTCTGACGTTTTGATAAGAGCAAGACGTTCTCATAGACGTCCTGCATGCCTTCAAAAAAGGGGCCCTGGTGTTATCGAAACATCAGCTCCTCTGGATTTTCGAAACCTCTCTTCCTACACAAATTCCTTTCTTCCTTCGCAGATCTGTCAAGAACAATTTAGATTTTAGATTTCAGCGCGCGTTACATTTCACTAACGAGGAGGGGGGGGGGGTGAAAATCCCATCCCGGCCACAGCCTATATATAACACCTGGCTATATACCGTGTGATCTGTGACTTCAAAGAATGGATACTTACTCGGGGCAACGGCCGGTTATAGAAAACATTTACGGAATCAAACATGGGCCCGCCAATTTGCCACGAGGGAAATGACTTCCCTAAATTGAAATGAATATTTCCCCATCGAACTCATTTTGCGGTTGACACGTTCCAGCCACAAGATTACGGCTCACCGTAGGCCCTCCAACCGCCCACCTTTTTTTCGAATCCGCCTGCCGTCATTAAATTTCATAAGCAAAATGATCAATCAATTTCGGATGCTCTTTTGGCTTCAATTTAGCGGCCACGGACCGCTGCCCAGGCAACCCGATACCGCGGACTGAGGGCACTCTAAACACGCCGGCTCTGATGATTGGGGCATCGCCCCTTATGTATTGGGGCGCTCCCGAGTGACCGCAATAAATCAGACTACAAAGAAAGAAAGAAAAAAAGGCTACTTCCGTATAATAGCGGGGCTGATGGACGCGTGCACCGTGCACAGCGCGCCAGTCGTTTGTGCGTGCGTGACCCGCTCGGTCCTCAAAGCTCGGTTGCCTCCGTGACTGGAATTCGGGTGTTTTTTTTTTCTCTCGTTCAAGTAGGTGTGGGAGAATGGACGAACTTTCATCGTGCACAGTGTGCCAAATTAATGCGGCAGCATGTTTGCAAAACCCAGCGACGACTAGCATGTATTAACCGTACAGAATAAAGTGTGACAGATGCTGAGGTGAAACCAAAGTATTTGCCAGAAATCGTTTTCCTAACTCGTGGGTGTTTTATCGGAAAAAGTCGGGGTGTTTGTGGCCCTTTACGAGTCCACGGCTCGGGCTCGGGCTCAGGCTTCGTCTCCGTCTGACAAAATCCTGAAAATTCAGGTCGTGGTTTGGCGCCGAATTTGAAGGGGTGTTGGCTGGATAAGTACAGAGTATTAGCAAGAAAATTAGCAAGATGCCTGTGACATTTATAATGGGTCATAGAAATAAGACCGAAGCCTAGGCATGAGTCTATAAGCCTTCATTTCGTAAACGGCCTATGACACATTTTTTGACCGACGCAACTCAACCTTATCTACAATGTAGACAGATGATATTTTGGGATATACGGATGCCGCACAAATGCCTCAGTTTGACTCATTACGTCATATTGCGAAGCACCTGCATGGGGGGGGGTCTTACGTTTCGTTCCCCGTTTGACCATTCTCAAATACCGGAAGATCCTCGAAATTCTTGACAGTTGGTATTTTGACCAATGATGGTTAACAAGAAAACAAAGATGGCCAGACATGGGCCAACACACTATTCGTTGGTGCATGTACACAGGAATGCCACTATATCACGAGGTATAGCGGTTCGTCCTGCGAGCTACTGTTATCATGTAGGGGGCCTATGCAACGCAAGGTCACCGACACCCAACCCTGACGTTGAGACTCTAATCAACGCGGTCGCACCGTGGCTGATTTCTATAGAGACTTAAGGCTCTGTCAAGGACGGCTCCCCTCGAATCAATACCCGACTAATTCCCCTCGGAGGTCCTCTTGGGCGATAACAAGGAGACGAGGAAAGAAGGAAAGAAAGCAAGCAAGAAAGGGGGATTTGTACATCTGGATATTTTCAAGGTGTTTCGGTATCCCCCCAATTCAATGCTGGCCTGTCCTTCGTGTACTCCATTTAGATTTCCTACTTCCCTGATCCTAAGACTCTCCGGCTCCGGGCTGATATGATCAGGTAGGTCTGGTCGGTCTGCCACCGGACTTCAGCCCGAGACCCACGGTTTTGCACACTCGGTTAACACAGTGGTCTCGGGTTCAAAGCCCGCGCAATGGAATTTTCTTTGCTGAAGTTTCACAAATGTGACCCGGCACAGCGAAATGAGGAATATCCCACCAAAACACTTTTCGAGTAAACAACGCCTGAAGTCGAAGTATCTTCTCAATTCGAAAAAAAAAAAAAAAAAATATTGTTTTGGGGTATTTTCGGAAAGTTAATGTATTGGAGGATATTATGTCCAAAGGATTTTTCCGAAATCCGTCTCTAAATGTTGAAAAAACGAGGATTTCGTGGGAGTGTTTGTGTACTGTTTTCATGAAAATGTAAAGTTCCTGCCTTTTTGAATGGCCGCTTTCGAGGAGTTAGAATGGCGCTGCTATAATGTGTCTGATACCAAATGAACGAGCGAAGTTCCCGTGTAGGGGCCTACTATTTACTACAAAGTTCACACGGAAATAATTTTGATATCATTTGAAAGCTAATGGTATACTCTTTCACATTATTAGAAAATCCCAAAATCTCAAAAAAGGGGGATATTCCTCATTATGCTGTGCCGGTTCACAAATTAAAAACCAAACATATACGGGAAAACAAAATGGCCATGGAATGAACTTCAGTCGTATCCTAGCCAGCGCTCTTACCACCTGGGCGGTTTAGCCCATAGATGGCGCCCTTTCTTTGCCAGAGGTCAAAGGCGGACTCAAGTCCTGGCCCAGACCAAATCAAATCTGCCATTTGTTTTTCTTCAAATTCTTTACAAATTTCCCAGTTAAGTTTGCCTCGCTTTAATTTGATTGGAGAAGCAAGTAATGAATCAATTTTAACCCGCAAGGACGGTCCTTTTTTCTTCTCCCCTTCTCTATCTAGAGAAGAGAGGAGTGGATTGGAAAAAAAGAGAGGAACCACGTTTGACAGCATCGGCGCTGCCGGCCATTCTACGGAGCCAAAAATAAACACGATATATCAAATGCCGCCGTCATTACAGCGCCAAATAATATTGGCCTACCCTATATGCGTGCGCAGGACGCAGCGTGACAAACTTCCGCGCTAGCTGCCATCAACTTCCTGCCGTCGTGTCGTTTCTTCCCCTCCCCCTTAATGGACCTTTCCCATGAAATATGCAAATTAGACCTTACGCATGCGCTTTACTAAATTGTTTGAAAATGAGTGCGCGTGGCGTGCAGGTTTCGAAATACGCGCGCAGGAGACACTGAATAGCCAAATCACCACACGCCAAACAGTTAGCGCGAAGGAAAGTTTGCACCCCCGTGGAAAACTACGATTGGTCGGCATCCCGCTTGCCCACCAATTTAGCAAAGCGCATGCGCCAGCTCTTCTTTGCATATTTCATGGGAAGGGTCCATTTTGGACCGCGCTCGCGATCATTAACCTCGCTTGCTTCATCGGCCGATATCATTATGCTTGGAGCTGAGGCCGCAGGCTGCAGTAAAAATACCAATTGATGCTTTTCTTTCAAAGTGCCATGGGGGTATTTATGGATGCTAAGGAGATCGTACACTGGACCTTATCTGCATTATGCTGGCTTCTCTTTACTTTTCTTACCTTCTCTTCGATTTCCCTCCTCGTCATTGGCTTGGTTTGGCTTGCCTTGGCTTGGCTTGCCTTATATACTTTGCCTTGCCTTGCCTTGCCTTGCCTTATATACTTTGCCTTGCCTTGCCTTATATACTTTGCCTTGCCTTCCCTTCCCTTCCCTTCCCTTCCCTTCCCTTCCCTTCCCTTCCCTTCCCTTCCCTTCCCTTCCCTTCCCTTCCCTTCCCTTCCCTTCCCTTCCCTTCCCTTCCCTTCCTTTCCCTTCCCTTCCCTTCCCTTCCCTTCCCTTCCCTTCCCTTCCCTTCCCTCCTCTTCCCTTCCCTTCCCTTCCCTTCCCTTCCCTTCCCTTCCCTTCCCTTCTCTTCCCTTCCCATCCAATCCCTTCACAACCCTTTCCCCCTCCCCAAATTGTGCTGCATATGTCCCTTCTCTTCCCGACCCTTCCCATCCTTTCCCTTCCCTCTCCTTCCCTCTTCATTTCTTTACTTTTCCTTTCCTTACCTCCTTGCCATTGCCTTCCCTTGTATTCCCCTTACCTCTTCATTCCCTCCAATTACCATCCGTAAAAGCTCTGCAGAGGGTCGCGTAATTATCGCAGTCACTTCCAGCTTACATCACCGCTTCCCCTCTCGCCATTTTCTGCAATTTTGCCATTTCAAGGGCCTGCTCCGTGCACGAGAGCTTCCACCGATGGCCTCTCTCTCCGTCGATCTGATCAGTCGGTGTTCCCTCAGCCCCCATTATACAGGGCCATGCTCCCCGTTCCTGACCGGGGGCCACCGAGAAGGGCAACCCTTAAGGTCCGGTGCTGACGAACAACCATAACCGAGGAGTGCGGCCGGCTCTACGGCTGTTTGATGCGTCACTTCATCCACACTTTGGCAACAGAAGGGTTGACGGAAGGGGTGGGGGTCTCGGTGTTGACAACAATTTATTGCATCTTCCTGGAATCGGTTACTACAATCGTCTCTCCGTCCACCTATCTGCCTAAATCAGTGTTGTCTGCTTAAGCAGTCCCGGGACCGTTCAGCACTAATTAGAATTGATCACAGCCTTGTTTTCCTCACTCGCTTAGCCGAATGAAGACAAATCTTACAACAACAAAATCCCCACAATGCACAGAGAAGAGTTGCCGTTGTGAGCTGGTATGTGGCAGTATTTGACTACTTTTATATGCAGTTCTCCTCTCCTTCACTCGTGCATTATCCTCGGTCAAATTTCCGCGTCCTTGTCGGTAAATATTGTCATTGCAGCGGCAACGAAAAAACAAATGGATAATCCATCCTCGAATCCCAAAAGCCTACTGGTTGTTGTTGTTGCTTTTTTGGGGGGGGAGGTCGGGGTAGTCTTATTCCTTGTTTTTTCCGCCACTCAGCGTTTAATCTGTTTTCCTCTCGTGAGGATCTTCTATTTACGTCACGGACAAAGGGGGCGGGGAAGATTCATCACCATATGGTACTCATCGCACTTATACGGTGTTCCAGTAAACAGCAACGTGGCTGCCTAAACAAAAAACACTAGTCGTCAGATTTCAGCCAGCATATATTTGTATATAGCACATCCCCGGAGGTGGTGAGTTGTGAAAGAATTCGAAGAGCAGGGAAAGGTCTGGCTCCTTGGTTACCGTATTGCACCGTGCACCCGCCGTTGGCATTAGCGCATCGTGCGTGGAGCCACTGAGTGTTTTAATACGTGCACGCGCGTTGACGCACGCGATACTTAACCCGGCCCCTATAGCATGCACCGTATGCGTTACAATGCGATGCGCTTGCTAGTTTTCGCAGCCATCGTAATAATACGCGATGAGTGCGCCCTATACTGTACGTCATTCGCCGCTGCTCGCTATTTCCGCTCTTCGTGCCGTGCGTAATTCAACTTACAATTCCCCGCTTTTTTCGGAGGACGGAAGGGCTGCGCTGCTACGACGGAAATCCTTCATTTTCTGGTCACACCGTTTTAACGACGAACGGAGACCGGCTCGGGAAGCTGGGGTCTCATCGCGTCATTAAAGCAAGCCTGCTCAAACATGCCGCAAAGGCCAGGAGAATTTAATTAATTCCGAGCGTACACCAAAGATTAGGCGAGTGTGCTTCTTCTGAGTTGACGTCACACATGCAGGAGCAGGGCAGTTGATTACGATCATCTCCCCCCCCCCCAAATTAAAACCTTACCCAATGGTTTGAGAGATGTTAAATCCCGGGTCTGACGTGTTGATCCTAGCAGAGCGGTTGCTGTTTTTGTTTTTGTGTGAAAAAATCCTTTCTGTTGATAAAGGAGATCTTGATAAAGGACGTTTCCGCGTTGTGGGAAAAAGTCCCGAGGGGATCGAATAGCGGGCCCTCGAAGTGTTTGAGATCTCCATGTATATTCATGTATAGACCAGGCAGAGATTTGCAATGTGTTTGTCTCTCTTCAAGGTACATGATTAAGCCCCACATAGGCTGCCCGTGGCATTGCGCTTTCCAGTCTTAGTGGAAGTTGAATAACGTTGTCTCTCCCGTTGTACTGGCACAGCGGACTGTTTATACGGCTGCCATATTGCCCAATGCTCTTGGCTGAGAGGTGTGAGTCACATTCGCACCACTCGAATCCTGTTGGAATACATTCCCTTTTTTGCAGGCAGCGCACTCGTCACTTTGGCGAATCTCTTTCTTCCTCTCCCCTCTCTCTACCTCTCCCCTCTCTCTCTCTCTCTCTTCCTCTCCTCTTTCTACCTCTCCTCTCTCTCTTCGTCTACCCCTCTCTTCCCTCTCTGTCCCTCCCCCTCTTCATCTCCCCTCTCTATCCTTTATTTTCCTCAACCCCACTCTCCCCTATCTATATCTCTCTTGTCTATCTATCCCCTCCATCTTCATCACCCTCTCTCCTCTCTATCTCACCCCTCTCTCCCTCTCTTTCTTTTCCTACTCTCCCCTCTCTATCTCTCCCCCTCTCTCTCGCTACCTCTCCCTTTCTGTATATATCTCCCTTCTCTCCCCTCTCTCCCCCTCCCTCTCTCTCCCTCTCACTCCCCCCTCTCCCTCTCCCCATTCCCTCTGCCCGTCTGTCTCTCCTCTCAGTCGCTCACACGCACACACACTCCCTCTTACGTATTCTGGTTAATGATTTTCCTCGGGCTACACGGGTCAACACGAAATGGTAGCGTGAGTACCGGTACCTCGGCGATAAAACGCCAGTGGCGTCCGTGCGTCGGCGTGGCCCAAAACACTCGAGCCTGCACTCCAGCCGCTGATTAAGACGGGAAAGGTTTCGGGCGCTCTCCTTCCCGACCAAATCGGTGCATGTCCTTCACCGAGGTTTGCCCTTGGCTTTTAGCATGCAGTTCTCTCCATCCTTGTGTCTGTCTCTCTTATTATCTCCGTCTTTTTTTCTCTCTCCCTCACACACTCTCCCTCTCACCTTTTCTCGTCTCGTCTTCCTTCTCTCTGTCACCCGCTCGACTCTCTTTCTTCCCATCTATTTGCCTTTATCTCTCTGCCCCTCCCTCACTCCCCCCTCCCTGTCTCCCCAGCAATCTCTTCTCTCTCCCTACACCATCTCTCTCCACATCCCCCTCTCTCCCTAACTGTCTCCTGTCGAATTCCAATCGGCTGCATCAAGCGTACGGCCGGGCGCGGTGTAGCAATGGAAAGACACATCACACAAACCATCCTGACTATTATTATTGTTGGGTTCGCGTCCGCTATCTACCCATACCATACCCAGATAATGAGATATCTATTGTCACTCTGCCTTTGAGAAAGGTCCTGCTAGGATCGAAACGTCAGGCCCACTACATTTTGAGATTTTCATTTTGGTAATTTTAGTCAGTAAGCACTTTGCAACATTTTTGTATATCACTTCGAGATATCTATTGATTGGATTCCAATTCAAGGGAATGGTGACAACACGGGGGTCTCTATCTGTGAGACCCTTTCGTCGCAATGATCCAAGAGAAATGCACCGCTTAAACACTGCTTGATTCCATTCCGATCGATTTATGCTTATCTATATTTCTGCACACGACGGCGTCAAAGATGCTCGGCTGATCAGAGTCCGTACCTATATTGTCTCCGTACAAGTGCGGCGTCATTTTAATCAGACAAGGGAGACATGCGAACCATAAAGTCCTATAGTCACACCCATTCGGGCGGTGTCCGTGTTTGCTCAATTGAAAGATGAGGATATTCTTGATTTGTGTCGGGCCAACTGATAGACAGACGTGCCGACTTCAGTCGCGAGCGTGCAGGGTTATGTGTGTTACCGCTCGCACGCGGCGCTATGCACAAATGGGCGTCTCTATTGGATCCCATCATGCACTCCTTTCATATTCTTTGTCTCGGGTGACTCTGTGTCGCTATAGAGGGGACACTCTTAACGGATATCATCTAAATGAGTTGCAGGCGGAGATTGATTTTTTTTTTTTACATCCATTTAGCTGGCGAGTGCCCCCCCCCCGATCGGCTTCCTGTCAATCACTGAGCAAAGAGATTCTGTAGATATCCTCGTGCATTTTACTGGTTGTCTTCTATTCACCGGAACCGACTGCACTTCTCTCTCCCTATCTCCGTCTCTCTTTTCTTCCTATCTCCCAGTGTCTCCTCTGTGTTTGTCTGCATCTCCCGGGGAGAC
>OX465106.1:4561476-4689394 GCA_949987565.1 Luidia sarsii | reverse complement strand
ACGTATTGTTACTGCGTGTGCAGCCAACGGCACGTGGACATTTACGTATCGAGTCACAATAATAACATAACAGCATGTTGAGAGTTCACTCTCAACAATACAGTGTCACCTATGATAGAAATATCAAAGCAATACACAATTATATCAGTGGTAAACTTCGCTGTCGGAAAATGAATACGCATTCGTTTCCTAAACTCTGCGACGCAACAGCAATTCCCAAGCAATTGCCCCCCCCCTCAAAAAATAAAATAATAGACATTACAGAACAGTACGCTCACATTAGTGATGAATGGACTTTTCTGCGCTCGATTTGATAGAATAAAAATAAAAAGGATGGCCTGCCACTTAGGCCTATAGATACCAGCGGGACCTTCGGCAAAGGCAAAAACAAAAACCAGCGAAACGCACGTCCTACTTCATAAAAGGTTCTGATAAGATCCACCTGTCAAACTCGCATCTCTTCCGAGACTTGCTTTCTGTTATTTAAGTTAGTCAGCAGTTTGCTTCGTTCCCTTGGCGTTTTCACGACCTATACCGAAAACAACTTAAAGTGATATGCTGAAGTGTGCCTTGCGGCGTGTTGCTATGCAATCGTTACGTTATAGTACACGGTTCGCCACGTCAAAAAAAAGGCCGACGACTTTTACTATTTTACCTGAAAACCCCTTTTAAGCGTGATGGAAATCCCGGGTAAATGGCGTCGTAAAAAAAAAAAAAAATTACGCCAAATAGCCGAAGCACATCTTCAGCGTGTTTTTAGTTAAATCAGAAGCGTTTCGCGGTCGCTCGCCATTCATCGGAGGGTGTCCCCGCACCTCGGTGCCAGTAGTATATTGGGGGCCAATAAAGCCTCAATCAAATGTCCATCCAAATAGCGGAGAGCCTCGGTTGGACCGGCCCCACTCCGCCCTCGGCCAAGCAGCGGCGTCCCGCCTCACAACTGCTTCGCCCACCTCTCCGGTCCGTCGTTGCGCAAGTTGATTCAGACACCGATGATCGCAGTGCGCTGTATGGGCCGTCTTCCTTCTAATTCTTTGATAGCCACAAAACGAAACCCGATCTGCCCCGTGAGGGGGGGAAGGGACCGGCGAGCGTTTGACGTATAGTCGTTCCCTTTCTTTGATGTCGCGTGAGAGAGGGAAATCGACTGATTGGCTGTGTATATTTTTCATTGTGCGATTGCGTTCGGTCTCTGGGTGCTGTCGGCACATCGCTCGATATAGACGGTGGTCGGGCCGGTGCTGGAACCTTATCCGTCGATCGTTAATGACGTATATACGCGCTTCTCCGTCTCTGCGCCATTCCAGGCCGTGCGACGAGCCGGGCCCCGGTGGACGAGTGGGTGGACTTGACGGTATCGTGGGAATTACAGTTCCACTTGTGCTCATCCGGGTGCACATCACGGGCCTCTGGCCAAGTCATTTGTGGGCGAAAAGAGGTTTTGGTGTTAATCAGTTTTAATCCTCCTTGTAGGCTATCAATAAATTATAAAACAAGTTTTCCGAATAGCGAATTCAGAGAGAATTCGAATTGGTGCACGATGTAAAAACGTTGGTTGAAAAATCGTGAGCAAGCGTCTGTCCAACACTATAGGTATGGATTCGACAAAACAAATTGAGATATTTTGTGCATGTTGATTTTGATCTATATACGCAGGCCAAGATTTGGGGATTTCCGTTACAACCATTAGGCCTTCGCTTCGTCAGCCAAACACGGCTTTCGCTATAAACATCGGTTTGACAATTATACGATGCAGAAAATCTATCCTTTGAAAAAAGCCCAGCCTTGTGAAGACAGGATGCGATTCCAATTTCATCAACAGACAGTCGGGTGTCTTCAGCTGAACTGGAGGCGACTATTATTAAACGCAATGCGGGCTTGTGGCCGGCACACCGCGCTTATAATTGGCGGGCTTTCGCATTGAGTCTCGCGCGCAGATTACATTACGGCCAACAGATTGATACACACTCGATCGGAGAGATGTAAGTCGACTGAGTAATCGCGCATCGTCGATACGAAAAAAAAAAAGCTGCACGAGGTCTTAAAGGAGTCAAGGATTGCTCGACTCTCTGCACGGGACGGAACGAGTGTCCGCTCCGCGTGATGGTTTGGCTGCTCGAATTACGGAAAGCAGCCATCGCGGTAAACTGGCACTGTCAGCGCACCCTACGAGAGAGCGCCCGGAACTGAAATACGTCAGTGGCGTAACGGAGCCTCCCTCGGTGGGCCGGGTTACTGTCTTACGCCAAAAAGTACCTTCCGGAGCGGCCCGCGGGTATAATGTTGCAGTGCATTCGTGGTCTGTGAAATAGTCATTTAGAGCCCCATGAAATCGGCGAGCAAGATCGTGCTCAACCATAAAGCTCCGACGTTTTGGAAGTTTCAGAAATCGACAGCAGTGCGTGCACGCAGGGCTAACCCCTTGATGCATGGCGGATTACGTTCCATCTCGAAAACGGAATAGTCATTCAAAAATACTGCCTCACAATGTCTTGTTCGTAGTGCCGTTGATCTTGATGTGCCCCTGTTCTTCTTTTTGGTCTGACTATTATTTTTTGGAATACATTCTAAATAGGAAGTCTCACAACGTCTAATTGAGACATTTTGAAGTACAGCATGCACTCCCGTTAGGAATTGTATTTTTCAATTCAGTTACCGAATCTTCAAGTTGGAATATTGTTTCCACTTCTTTGCAATGGTCTGTAATCATTATGATAATGTGTTTTGTATTTGATAGATTAAGTGTAACAGTAAGTGTGAAATCTTCTCCTTACAAAGATATCACAATGGAAATCAAATAGTAATAAATAGGAGGTTCATCGGTAAACAAGATTATTCCGACTGATTGTGGAAAAGTATATTTTTATGTAATTACCATCTGGATATTTGTTGATACCATCTCACATATATTCAAATGATTATGTATCATGCTAGTTTACTCACCATTATCCTTCTTCATTCTCGTTTTGTTTTCACAGATGAAAAGACGGAAACCTCAGAAAATGCATCTGCCACAAAAGTAAGTTTCTACCGACACAATAGAAAACTCTCTTTGGGTTTTTTTTCTTCACGGGTATTTGTTACCCGGCACAGCATAATGAGGAATAACCCCACTTTTAAGATTATGAGGTTTGCTAATGATGTGAAAGAGTATACCATTAGCTTTCAAATGATATCAAAATATAATATCCTCTAATACTTGAAATTTCCAAAAATAAAAAAAAATTAAATTGATTTGTAATCGAATTGTGCAGATACTTTAACTTCAGGCGTTGTTTACTTAAAAGATGTTTTGGTGGGATATTTCTCATGTCGCTGTGCCGGGTTGCATTTAATGTTTATTTCAGACTCCTTTGCCGATATTCAATTTCAAACTCGAATCCAGACACTCAGCTTGGAGAGTGCTTTAAAACAGCCTCTGCTACTCGGAATTGCCATGAGTATTGTGAAACCTGCACTCTGAAGAAACGTTATCCTTCAACCACTATATCTTAACCAATATAACGTCTGGGTCAAAATATAAACTGGCAACACTGGCGGTCCATCGAAGACCAAACTGTTGGACAGTGCTGGACAGAATCAATCAACAACTTCCCACTTCTCTGATCAAGCCGGACACAATCATTGATGAGCAGACGAGCTCATACGGGAGTCCCGCCTGCACTTTTATTTCTGCGTCAGCAATAGCCTTTAGTCACGTCTTAATCTCGCCCACGCGATGATCATAATGAGCGAAATCGACGGCCGTTTGGGACCGGCAGACCGGCAGAGTACACCGTTGGCTCCGTCCCTAACGCTCACATCTATCTATTTACGGCATCAAGTCTAGTTTCTTTGCAGATCCTCAACCTCGAATTGTAAGGGTAAGCGGACTTTCGTGTACACTGTAAAAACTGTTTGGCAAAATAATGTGCTGGACGGGCGGTTTTGGACGATTGACTTGGCCCGAGTTTTATCTGAAATGTCTAAAGATTGTGACTGATGTTGACCTAAAATACTAGTTTGTATTCAGCGTTGTTTACCATTAAAATAGGACCAACGTTTTTGGTTACATATTGTTCAGAATCGTGTTATCGTGTACGTGTATGAACGTCGGTAATAGGTTTTTATACATGTGCACGAATGACGTGTATGTCGGTTTTTTCGCTCTCCATTTCTCTCTTTCCACCTTTCCCTTTCCCCTTTACTCTCCATCTCTCTCCCCCTTCTCTGCCTCCTTCTCCTTCTCCACTACCTCATCTTCTTACTCCTTCTCCGCCACCACAACCTCCTCCTCTCCCCTCCTCTACCTCCTCCTCATTTTCCTCCTCTTCATTTTCCTCCTCCACCACCACCTCCTCCTCTTCCTCTTCCTCTTCTTCATTCTCCTCTCCATTCTCCTCTCCCTCCTCTTCCAACACCTTCCTTCTCCTTCTCCTCCTTCTCCACCTCCCCCTTCTCCTCCTCATTCTACTCCTCCTCCTCCTCTTTTTCTCCCTCCTCCTCCTCCTCCTCCTCCCCTCCTCCTCCCCTTCCACCACCTCCTCCTCTTCCTCCTCCTCCTCCACCTCCTCCTCCTCCTCCTCCACCGGATCGATATACGATACAAATGCAGGCGATCTTCCCCGGCCTTGTTGGGTAAAACAGTGTGATGTTTAGCTCCTATACCATAGTGGATTGCATGGCGTCGAACGGGCGCGATGCATATGCATTGATAACGCTCGTATAATAGCGTACGAACGTGTAAATACAGTGTCAAAGAGGTGTGCATGAAGCGGCAGAAGGGTACCTAGACACTGCATTAGTAATAAATAAAAGTGGTGTAGAGTTATAGGTTGTTATCTGTTTTATGATGTTTAAAGGTGGGTCAGAACGGTGCTATTGAGGAACAGAATGCTGGACTGCGATCGGGAGGGTATATGTGAGGGGACACGATGACCAAACTGGTTGGGAATGTTTCAGCTTGGTCAAAATATCTACTGACTACATCAGTGGTCACAAGAAGCCAAACTATTATAATATTGTCGCCAATAATCAGACCCATACATTTCTTATCAAATCAGACCCAGGGTTGGCCCTATTTTTTTACGCCAACACTTTTTGTTTCAAGCGCATTACAGTTGCAGACGGCCACTATTGAAACCATTCTACAACAGTGAAAGTGCTGCAGCCGATTTTCACGAACACAACATGTTGTTGTGTAACTTACGACGCAACATTTTGCTGCCTTTGCTTAAAAAATGCTCAAAAAGAGTCATCGTGGCGTAAGACTTACGCAAAATGTTGTACGTTGCGTAACTAACGCAACTTTTCTTGAAATCGGCTGCAGGGCGGCATTCGTGTTTTTTCTTCTGTTTTTATGCCAGGATTTTATGCCATACTTTCTCGGTAACGCCATAATTATGTTTTGAGGGGTGGACCCGTAAAGAATAATCAAACGAATGGAAGGACACGCTCCGAAGCTTATCCGGCTGTACTCCTCCCCACCCCCTCCTCAATTTCCTCGGGCGCGTTGTTTGTCGTGACCTCGGCTGACGTCACTCCGCCGCGACCTTTTCCGACCGACGGCTATTGACTGCCCGGGAACGTAATGTGCGCACGAGGCGAAGGAGGCAGGCAGAATGACGGCGATATTGTCGAGACTCCGTGGTGCAAAGCAGGGCTCCCTCAGACAGGCATTTCGTCCACCGAGGGCTTACGCGATTCTATGCGGCCCGCTCTTCGACAATCAACCGTTCCTTGCACAGCCCACTCACCGGTCGACTGAGAATTGTGGTGTGTGGTTTTTTTTTCAATCTAAAACTTGATGTGAAGGGAAGAATTTTTTGGGGGCGGTTTAAATCCCTGATCGTAATTTCACCACAATGAGACTCGTCGCAATTTCCCCGCTTAGAATCACGCGTCACGGGAGGGGAAGGCCTGTCGTGATCCCACGCTTAAATGAAAAAAAAAACTCTACTCCCCAGTTTGACACCTCGCCACTGTCCATAGTGAGGCTGGCTGATTTGTCGGTTGGCCAACGATCCAGAGATCACCCAGCGTGTGTGGATTATTATTTATTTCAACGAACCGTATTGGTACCACGCCGGCATCTATACCCGCCAGGTGATATACGTGCACTGCATTGCACCTTTTTTTGTTATCGGTATCTGAAATTCCATCCAGAGTGTCGACAACAGAAGACACGGGCATAAGCGAAGCAGTTCACCCGCCTGTGAAACAGCTTCCTCGCACTATTGTTGCTCGAACCTGTTTTGGGGTCTTTTCAATGCCATAGCATTGATGCACAGCCAACAAAATAAAGTATAAATTGAACAGCAATTGTACTAAAACCGTTTCAATAATTATACGTAATCATGTTTACCTTCGAGAGATGCCCTGCTCGGCCCTCTACGGATTTTTTTTTATTTTTTGGAGGGGAATTGCTATTTCGTGAATAAGCAAATTATTGATAGCAACGTTCAGTCTGTGCTGGGACACGCATAATGGTGAGAGGTAGAGAGAATCCATTGATTGGACCAGCCCCTTGGATGCAAGAAGAAAGATGAACAGCATTTGGGGCATCACGTTTCAGTGTACGAATATTGTCCATGAGGGTCCATTTCGTCCGGAGGTCTGCAATGGATCACTTAGGGATTGCTGCTGTGCCACTTTCGACTGACATTTCAACAACTACCCTATCTACCCTATACCCCAGTCTCCAAAATGCATGCATCTATAGCCTCATACATGCCCAAAGTGAAGAGCACGGCCTGGGACAGTGTTGTAAAGAAAAGCAATCTGTTAACCGACGATTGCCATTCTGCCAACTGGTAACGTTATTGGTCAAAGTAGTTCAGCCTTCGAGTTAATGGTCACCGCCTGAATCGAAATTTCTTGTCAACAGTATGGCGTGCAAAGTTGGCATTTTAATCCGGAACGGAGATATCTCTATTAAAATTATACAGAGATCGATTACAGTGCGTGTAAAGAAAAGCAATCTGTTTACCGACGATTGCCATTCTGCCAACTGGTAACGTTATTGGTCAAAGTAGTTCAGCCTTCGAGTTAATGGTCACCGCCTGAATCGAAATTTCTTGTCAACAGTATGGCGTGCAAAGTTGGCATTTTAATCCCAAACAGAGATATCTCTATCAAAATTATATTGAGATCGATTATCTTTATTATAGAAATAGAGATATCTTATCTTTATTACTCGATTAACTTTGCACGTCTACAAACTGACTGACTGACTGTCTGACTGACTGACTGACTGACTGACTGATTTGTCTGTCTGTCGGTTTCGTGGTGTGTCTGCCTGTCTGTCGATTTATTCATTGATTGATTTATTCACCAAAGCTGTCTCGAAGTCCTACATTCAGCTCAGAGATATCGAGCTGCGCCAGGTGGGAGCGCTTAACAGAAAAACGGGAACAAATTGAATTGAGATATTTTGCATAGACTGCTCCTCCATTGCAGACTTCCCGAAACAGCCTATCAGATTTCTCCTTCCCTTTTTGAAGCACATTAATTTTTGGCTTAGGGGCTAGTTTTTTTTCATTCCAGCGGCGGCATTGACGTCACCAAAAGGTGGCATTCGTTGCTGTGGTAACCCTTTTCTCTTTTAGACCCCCCCCCTTCCTCAACGCGCATACTTTATAGATTTTTGGGGTGAGTTTCTACCGCATAAATCATTTCCTCCCAAGTCTTCAGACGCCAAGGGAAGAGTGAGGGTGAAGGTGTTGGGTTGCGGGTGGAGAGTCGTTGTTGCGGTCACACCAACCGCTTGGTTTATAGAGAAAAATGTGTTGGACAGCACGCTTGTACGGATCCCCTAGGGGGGCATTGATTTTCTCATTTTGTTCACTAGAAAAAATATTTCCCTCAAAAATAATATCTCGTTCCCACGAAATTATAATTTGGTTCCCTCGAAACAAAAACACTTCCCAATAAACCCCTTCCAGAAAAGTTTAGATCAATTACTTGTGAACCAAACATACATAGGCCTTTTCACCTGGATCATTGGCTCTCGTGTTTATCTAAAGATGCAATCATGAATGGGAGCCAATGCATGGGGTTTTTAAGGGGGCGTATTTTGATTTCGACGGAACGAAGCATTATTATCACGTCATTTTAGGGGCACCGTAGACACTTGTCGTCTCCTCATTACGTACGGTATACGGCCGCGTAACCTCCGCTCGTCAACATTCGTTAAATTTGCAGTAGTTAATGGCAAAGGGCTTCTTTAATTGAACGCTGTTTGCTCCACAACAGCATGAATAATATGTGGTGCAGTATTCATTGCAGCGTCCATAAATTCTTCAAAAAGGGGGAGAGGGAAGGGAAGGCAAGGCAAGGCAAGGAAAGGCAAGGCAAGGCAAGGCAAGGCAAGGGAGGGCAAGGCAAGGAAAGGGAAGAGAGGGCAGGGCAAGGCAAGGCAAGGCAAGGCAAGGCAAGGCAAGGCAAGGCAAGGAAAGGGAAGGGAGGGCAAGGCAAGGAAAGGGAAGAGAGGGCAGGGCAAGGCAAGGCAAGGCAAGGCAAGGCAAGGCAAGGCAAGGCAAGGCAAGGCAAGGCAAGGCAAGGAAAGGGAAGGGAGGGCAAGGCAAGGAAAGGTAAGAGAGGGCAGGGCAAGGCAAGGCAAGGCAAGGCAAGGCAAGGCAAGGAAAGGGAAGGAAAGGGAAGGGAGGGCAAGGCAAGGCAAGGCAAGGCAAGGCAAGGCAAGGCAAGGCAAGGCAAGGCAAGGAAAGGGAAGGGAGGGCAAGGCAAGGCAAGGCAAGGCAAGGCAAGGGAAGGGAGGGCAAGGGAGGGCATGGACAGGGAAGGGAAGGGGTAGTGCAGGGAAGGAAAAGGAAGGGCAGGGCAGGGCAGGCAAGGGCAGGGAAGGGAAAGGAGGAGTAGGGAAGAGATGCCTCGTGATAAAAGTGTAATTGAACCGAATATAATTATGCTCTCCCACTGGCGGAAGGGCAAGGCAATCAAGAACCACACCCGGCGGCCCCCTTACCGCTTGTTCGGAACTCCCTGCACCACCAACCACCCACCCAAACCCCACCGGACAGCGTCTCCAAGAAGTGAAACTCCCCATCTCCGTCCACGCTTCGTCAAACCACAGCATCGTCTCATGGCGCCCGCCTCCCTGTATGATAATGCCACCCCCTCCCTGTTCGTGCCGCAAATCCCGGCGCTCTCTCGGGAATCGGAATGAAGACGGCCCCCCACATAATATTTCATACCCCGCGTCGCCGAGAGCTGGGGGCCTTGCAGAAAAAGAAAACTCTTCATTTCCTCAGAGAGGGGACGGAGAGAGGGCACGAGGAGGAGAGACAGGGGCACCGGAGGGCTTTCGAAATTAAATCAGTTGAACAGTTGATAGCTCTGCATCCAGAATAAAAAAAAAATTGGGGCGGGTTTTTTTTTTGTCAAATTCGAACGAGAATAAAGGAAGAACAAAGACAGTTAGGCGGTTTTATGAACATCACTAATGCAAATTTGATAACCGCGGCGAAAGGGGAAATATGGAAATGAGAGAAAAAGAGAGGTGGGAGCCTCCCTTCTGATTGTTTCAAGGGACTTCAGTTTAATCGGCTTGAATTACTCCAGTTTATTCGGCGTTACTTGGTCGAGTTACTTGAGTTTGGATACCGTAATCGGTTTGCGGTTACACAGTGTAAATTCTCTTTTGTGAGTATGTGTGGTTCTGAAAAAGAACCTGATGAACTCCTTTGCTTTGTTGAGTTACTCGAGTTTACTCGGCTTTGCTTGGTTGAGTTAACCGGCTTTACTCGGTTTCGCTTTGTTGAGTTACTCGAGTTTACTCGGCTTTGCTTGGTTGAGTTAACCGACTTTACTCGGCTTTGCTTGGTTGAGTTAACCGACTTTACTCGGCTTTGCTTGGTTGAGTTAACAGACTTTACTCGGCTTTGCTTGGTTGAGTTACCCGACTTTACTCGGCTTTGCTTTGTTGAGTTACTCGAGTTTACTCGGCTTGATTACTCGGTTGATTTACTCGAGTTTACTCGAATTTACTCGAATTTACTCGAATTTACTCGAATTTACTCGAATTTACTCGAGCTTTACTCTGCTGAGGAGATTAAACCCATGTACGCATGGAGCTGCGGTCTATATCATACGGTGTGCGTTATAGTTTAATTAAAATGCAGCCTTCAATGTTTATTTCGTGCACAGATTGACAGCGTAGCTGCAAGGCCAAGGCCTTTATATTTCATCATTGCGAAATATATAGCCTACATGTAGATAGATATTTACCGAGTCAATTTAAAAAATGATATTAAGTCCGCTTGGCGACATCTCATTTTTAATCGACTTACTATTCTCACCGTAATGACCCAAAGACGTTGATATGTCGACTATAGAGGAAGGTTATAGTAGGCTACATAACATTTGTATATGCGCTTAATACGGATGTTTCTCAGCACACCACAGACTGTCTGTGTAAAAAACATAACCAGAACTTGAACGAATACCAGAATAATTACGGATCATACATGTACTGTACATTCATAATAATGTTAAATGAGATCAAACATTGCAAGGAATAAGATGACATGTACATCCTTTTGACTGAATGATGTAATGTTTCTTTAGTAAATCTATGAATTCAATGATATGAATAAGGTTGCCATGTCGAATTGGTAAATCGTCTCAAGTGTGATGGCACCAGGGTACTTCTTTACACAGGTTACCTGGTCCGTGGTGTGTAGTGTTAATGCAACTTCCGATTCCGACTTCAGATAGTAAGGCCGTGTCCGAAACGGGCGTCTAGAGCTAGGTCTAGGTCTCGCCCCTATTGGAAATACACGGAGATGCGAAGACAATAGACCGTGTAAGTTGGCCTCGAGAATGTACGTCACGGTGTTACCACGAGATTCCTGACTTCCGGGCTCCTCGGATAGGAGGTAAAGCGTGGAGCGGCGAACATTTTTGTATATATGAATATTTTGTATCGCGCCGATTGAAACAGTTTAAACTATTAGAATAGTCATTTAGGAATAAAATTTTAAAATACAATGTGTAAAGTACGTGATTTTGTACGTTTTACAGACAAAAATAGTTTAAATAAATTGTCGTTTTCACGTTTGAAACCGTATAACCTATGCAACAAGAGGTGATAGTCGTGTTCCCAGACTAACGAACTTGTTACCTTAAACTTGTTATGTTGATCGTGTTTGATTTTGTATTATTTTGTTTACATGTACGGTATCCATATGTACAGTACAGTACAAGGGGCTTTTCTTGCCCGAATGCGAACCACACCAACTTCGGCGCGATACAAGTATAATGCTCAGGTCGCGTACCACAGTCGGGCCGTATTCGAAATACTGTACTTACAACCGGACGATGAAGGTCAGGTTATATTCATTTGTTTTCTCTGCCGTATTCTCATTTTTTGGTAGGATTTTTTGCTCATTCTTATATTTTTAATACACTTAATCCATAAACCTGGGTTTTGAGTTGGAAAGAGGCTTTCTTCATTATGTAATAATGCATTCAAAATTGGGCACGTGTTAATCTCCAATAGCAGGCGGCGCGGAGGTGCCCGGAAGTGTACGGTGACCTTTTTCACCACGAGACTTACACGGTCTATAGCCCTAGCCGTATAGCTCTAAAGCAGGTTTCGTACACGGCCTAAGTGTAGCTATACAACGCGGTTCTGGCTGGACAGATTTATCAGTATCCACACCCAACATTCAACATGGGGCACTTGGGTGAAACGAATAAATCCCAAAGAAGCTAAATGAAAGGCAACTAACGTATTGATAGCCTCTGATTGGCGCCCCTTACACCCCCAGCAAAGATGGCTGGCCATTTCGTAAACCCGCCACCTGTGGGCTGATTCGCTACTGGTGGTTAAAGCACTGAGTGGAAGGTTGGCGGTGACACCATGCATATCTTCTCTTTTAAGAAGTGTGGCTCTGAAAAGAGCCGGTAACTCAACGTTTCGAGTAGTGTGTACTCTGCCCGTCGTCAGGAGACTGTCGTTAGTATACTTGTTAGAGGGTTAATCCCAGCCCAGTCAAATTGTCATCCTTCACAATACATGTATATACATCAATGGATAAACCCTAACAGTGTGAATATAAGAGAAGGTCAAATTCCCTTCATTTTTTTGCGGACGATTTTCATTACCATGATCAACCTTCCCGGCCTGCTAGACAGTATTTTTATTTTTCGACTCTCGAGAAATCGATACTGCCCTACAGCACGGTCGCGGAGTCGGGGGCAAACGTCGGTATAGCCCGAATAATCGATATTGGTTGGATCGATCGATAAATGGGTGGGGGTGTTTCGTGCACGTCTAATTAACGGCCAGCGAATAATAATGGTCGCAACGACACATCGTCCAAAATAGTATCTGATGTATTTTGCTGATGAACATGAAACAAATAATGAAAAGCTGAACGAACACTTTCGGAAACCATTTCGGAGATAGCTCCTGTCATACCGATCGCTACACTGCAAAAAGTAATGGGCAACATCTGGCCGGCGAGTTAACCAACGTGGGTCATTCAGAAATTAGTGATTTCTGGTTGTTTTTATCAAAATCATTCAGAAGAAGATTGTCTTTGAAAGAAACAAAGGGGGAAAAAACGAGAATTGTGTACGGTATTGTACGAAACGTTTCACTGCATGAAGTCTGTGGTGTGTCTTGGTGCGTGAGGAATTGGTTCGATTATTATTCCACAACATGTTGTGTTCGCTGGCAATTTTAGAGTAACACTGGGTCGTCATGAAGTGCGTATTATTAATTTTCACAGCACCAAGCCGAGCAGAAACACGGCCTTTCTTCATCATGACCGTCAAAACCCGGCCCTCTCCCCACTGTTTAGTTTGGATTGCTGCGCTACCCGGTGCCATTGCCGGGGGCCGTTGGCGTGCGCCATAACCATCGCCTCCAATCTGTTGTCCATACCAACTGCATGCAGCTTTGGGGGAAGGCGAAGGTGTGTGTGATTCTGTTGCTGGCTCGACCTTTCCACTCGCTCCAGTCGGATTCGTCCATGCTTTAGCGGCCGTTTAAAGTCAACTGTGGCAGACGTCCCACATCAAATGTAGAGATGGACCATGACTGACGGAGGGATTTTCCACGGCCGAAAAAAAAAGTTCCATGCTGGCAGCGCGCCGCGTCAAAAATGCCTACATTGTTTTCAGCGCCAATTAAGCGCATCCTGGACATGGGGTCACTCGTCCACCGCATGTCAAGACACGGCGCACGCCGTGCTCTTTATGCCGAGCCTGATTGCCATGGAAACGATCCAAACTGCGCTGAATTCCAGCCTGGATGTCCAGTCGTCCGATCTATAATAACATCCCGAGCAGAAAGGCTGGCAGTGAAATGAAAATAATAGAGCCGGGGACAGAATGGCAGACCGCCCAATGGAATATTATTTCTAGCGAGGGGAAAATGAAAACAAATGTCGAAACTGCGTCTTGTCATTTGATTCCGATGCGGCTCCCGATTTCTTATTATGGTGTGTCGTGCGTGGACGAAGGTCGACGATTGACGTTGGTATCATCTTCTTCATCTTTTTTGTCTTCTTCATCTTCTTCGTCTTCTTCATTTTCTTCGTCTTCTTTGTCTTCTTCATCTTCTTTGTCTTCTTCGTCTACTTCGTTTTCTTCATCTTCTTCGTCTTCTTCGTTTTCTTCATCTTCTTTGTTTTCTTTGTCTTCTTCGCCTTCTTTGTCTTCTTCGTCTTCTTCGTCTTCTTCGTCTTCTTCGTCTTCTTTGTCTTCTCCGTCTTCTCCATCTTCTTTGTCTTCTTCGTCTTCTTTGTCTTCTTCGTCTTCTTCGTCTTCTTCGTCTTCTTCGTTTTCTTCGTCTCCTTCGTCTTCTTTGTCTTCTTCGTCTTCTTCGTCTTCTTCGTCTTCTTCGTCTTCTTCGTTTTCTTCGTCTCCTTTGTCTTCTTCGTCTTCTTCGTCTTCTTTGTCTTCTTCATCTTCTTCGTCTTCTTCGTCTTCGTCGTCTTCTTTGTTTTCTTCGTCTTCTTCCTCTTCTTCCTCTTCTTCGTCTTTATCTGACTGACTCCCCTTTTTTCTCTCACGACACCCCAACCACAATCACCATCATATCTTTCAATCATTTCCGCATGACATTTTGGGGGCCATTTTTGGTTGTTGACATGCCCTAGGCTGGATTTCACAAAATCTTACGACTCATTGCAACACATCTCACAGTTGATAACCCATGATCGGTTGTAATAGACCATAATGTTTCTGTGCATCTCTCCGCCTCGCGATTGGTCGTAAATAACGATGAGTTCGGTGAAACAAACCGACCGCATTGACGCTGGTGTGCGTGTTCTTCATAAATGTCAGGGGCTCTTACAGGCGCACGAGGCCACGGCCTTTAATGGAAGGTCCTGTCCAAGCTGCAAGCGTACATATGCGTGGGTGCTCGGGCAGAATTATTCGCCGGCACTGTAGGTTTCTTATTTCTCACCAAGAATGTCAGCATCGGTAAATGTCAGGCTGTGTGCGTGTTTGAATGTCTCTCTGATTCTCTTCATCTCTCTCAGCCTCTCATTTGTCTTTCTGCCTACCACTCTCGCGTCTCTCTGTCCACCTCTCTCTCCTCATGCCCACTGTCTTCCTCCCTCCCCTCTCTCCTCACCCTCCCTCTCTCTCTCTTCCCCTCTCTTCCACTCTCTCTGCCTCTATCTCATCTCCCTTTCTCTCTAACTTCCTCCCCTCTCTCCCACTCTCTGAATCTACTGATGAACTTTCACTTCTCTCTCTTTCTCACCATCTCTTCTTGCATCTCTTCTCTTTCTCCACCCCTTTCTCGATCAATCTCTGTCTATCAGTTTTCTATCTCGTACCCCTCTCTCTCTTTCTCTATCTCTTTCCCAGCACCCCGATCTCTACCACCCCCCCCCCCCCCTCGGTCTCTCTATCTGTACTCCTCTCTCTTCCTCCCTCCCTCCCCCTCTATATGTCTCTCCCTCGCCCTTCTCTCTGTCTCTCTCCCAATCTAATACATGTTTCGTGCTTTAATTCTGCTTTCTGACACTTGAAGCATACGAAGTTATGCAATTTGGAAAGTGAATGAATGCTTATTATTATTTTTATGAATTATTATTACTATTATTATGGATAGCACCCACCTTCATAAATTTATAATAATTTATTCAGTCCACCAAACGTGAAATCGTGCTTTCACTGTGAACCAACATGGTCAGGCCGATCAAATGAGCTGCGTATCGATCTTTACCATTACAGAAAAGAACAAAGGGCATACGTCCAGTACAGACTCGATTGCAGTTTTCATTGCAGTCTGAATCGACGAATTCGCGCCGAATTCGCCATTATTTTGTTCCCTCTAACTGGTCATGTCCCTAGACTTCCTCCACAGGCTTGAAGTTGTGTTTAATGTTGACATCGGGGCGCGATATTTTTTTCCGTACCAAATATTCGCTATGGGCCCATTATGTTCGTGCACAAAGTATGAAGAATTGAGTCTCAGGTCACTCAGGTTGTTCACGTACGTTGTATTCGCTGTGCCTAAAGCCCTATTGGCTGTGCAGAAAGCCTAGTTCGGTTACCCGTTTCCAAAACTATCAGATATTGCCTACAGAATAATTATAAAGCACTGCATTACTCTTCGATGTGGAGCGCGCGCTGCCAACTTGGAAGCCTAGGTGGTCTCCCGCCTACACTCTGTAACATTATACTGGTCAACATTTCATTGCCATTTGGACCAACGATGGTCAATCATCAACATGGGGACTAGTGCATGCAAAGTTAACATTTAATTGATTTAAAGAGCAATCTCACTGTAAAGTAGTGATGTTTCTGTTATTGATAGAGATATCTCTATTAAACAAATAACTGTATTTCGGAACAATTTTGAACGCTATCATTTTGACACTATCATTTTGGTCAGTAAAAATGGTTGGATTGTGTTTGTTGAAATCAATTTTAACCTACCCGGCTACTGACATTTGCTTTGTTAATACCATACCAAATGTTGGGCAACCGAAATTAGTTTTCATCAACACAGTTTTGACAATAAGGCATCGGCGCCTAAATGTCCTGGTTGGTTTATAATTGCAATCAAAACAGAGTAACAACTGAGGTTAACTGATTGTAAAGGCCGCCATCTAAGGGCTGGATAGCTCAGGTGGTAAGAGACCCGGTATACGTTAATAAAGGGAAAACACAACATTGGTCGAGGTCAAAGAATAACATCCATATGGTGTCTAATCCAACACATGCATGAAATAGCACACCTGTGAAAAATTCAGCTCAATCCGCCATCCGAGTCTCGAGAAAATAGTGAAAACCGCTTTGTTTCGCGAAAATGCAGCGTTCGACTAATTGTTCCGAAAAATCGTTTACATCTAGGTTTCTCTACTCTTTTTTCCATGGTTTCAGTGCCAGGTTTCTACCATATTATAACCATCTTCAAACTGTATAAGTTTCATGTAAAACTGTGAACATTTCTGTTTTTCGATCTTACCAATGGTGTGTAGGGGCTTTTAGCCAGAAGTCGTTGGCTCAGAGTACACTCGCATAACGATCTCGGCCATTTTTATTCAAAGGAATTGGAGAGCGGCGAAGGATTGATACTCAACTCGGGTAGGAACTACCCGGCACCTTTAAAACTCGTCGCCTCCACCAAGCAGACACTGCCCACGCAACCCACCTTTCCAAATGGCATGAAACATGTGTGGTTGTTTTTCTCTTTTACATCCGCCCAGTACGAAAATAAAACGAAACAATATTCCCCTGCCCCGTCCGTTTCCCAAATGGGAGGCGCACAAACAAAATACAGGCTGGTGTTTACAAGATGAAAATTGGCACAACATTAAACAGGAAATGATGAAGTACCGTAACCACGTGTAGGTGTTATTCTATTTTAGACAGCCTTTTTTGGAGGCATGAAAATGTCAACATCAAATGCTTCATAAAAGCCAAAAGGGCCGTGATGTTTCTATCCGGGAACGATCATTTATTGACGGCATAAATCCCACAACTCAACAAATTTCATAACAATTACCAGGGCTTGACTTTTCGATTCTTGCAAGGCCTTTCTCGAGGGCATAAATCCCTAAATCAAGTACATGATGTGCATGTACTTCATAAAATCATCAGAGTGCTTGACCTTTCAAACCTTGCAAGACCAATAGCTTATAGTCGAAAGCATAAATCTCTAAATCAAGTACATGTACATGCACATGTACTTCACAAACACATCAGAGGCCTTAACGTTTTGTGTTTTGGGAGATAGCTTTCTTTATACGGCAGAATTAGTAAATCTGAAATAAGGACGACTTTCTTTTAATTCATGGGGAAAATACAGCACTTGTCACACGGTAGCGCAAACAGTGGCGTCGTAAACAAGAGGTCCTCGATACTGCATCGCGTGGGCGTATTTTTGTCCGCGTGGATCGCCGACCTCTCCGTACGCGTGTTTCAAACGCTT
The DNA here is from genome assembly GCA_949987565.1 of Luidia sarsii. Taxonomy (NCBI): domain Eukaryota; kingdom Metazoa; phylum Echinodermata; class Asteroidea; order Paxillosida; family Luidiidae; genus Luidia; species Luidia sarsii. The sequence continues at coordinate 4,671,990 of OX465106.1, read as the reverse complement.
AATAACAGGGTTTGGTGGTTTATTCATACTCGTTAATTGTACATTTTTGACAGTCCGTTTTCAGGAGGGGCAGCCGAGCCGTTCGTCTGTTGTCTGTCAGTTATAATAAAACGCATTCGATTAAAATGACGCGTGTCCTGGTCGGGTGGACGACTTTAAATTATGTGACAAAATTAGTGCGTCAGGCCCTTCACGTTTGTTTTTGAGACGTGTGCATTTCTGGTGGACGTTTAACAAAACAAAATCCAACAGTTAGGCGTGAATTGACGAATGATGTTACCACCTTATATTTGTTTACCAATCATTGGTCAGAATGGTAGTGACATATTGTGTAGCATTTCTTTTCTGGACAGTCTAGCGGTGGTATAGTTGCAGAGTATAGAACTTTGACAGGTTTTTTATTGTAGGGAGAAACTATGGGCTTTCGATAGTTGGGCTTGAACATGACCAGCCTGAGAAACGTCCTGCTATTGCAGATAGCGGAGGAGGGTCACACGGAGGCGTTTTGAACGGTCACCCACGACGAACCATCGATCGAATGTCAGCGGACGGGCTGGGGTGTGCGGTGGGTGGGCGGACGGGTGGGCGGACGGGCGGGCGAGCGGGCGGGCCCCGGTACCTGACACACGGTGCTTTGTCATATACACGGATGACAATAATCAACTCAGCCCATGGAATATGTATTACGCTTGTGCTCAGCACGCCCACCAAGCACTCGCTGAAAAAATAAAACGGTCTCCCAGCCGCTCTGAAATTCAAAACCCCTTTTTCGGCCACGTCATCAATCTTTCCTAAAAATAAAACTCCACCCGACACCTCAATGTTCGAGTTTCAGACAAACAGTCTGGCTTTGAAGAAAAAAAACCGGCTGAGTGTTATTACACCAGTAAAAAAATAAACTTACATCCTATGACCAGAAGCGGTGTGAAGAAAGCCGCGTCACTCTAACTGATGAATAACTTTAAAACAAAAGTGTGGATAACACTCAATGCTAGCCAGTTGTCCTGGGAAGGGTATGGAAACTTTCGAGACGATAGATACTTCATGAGAAGCAGTGATGAAGTAGATGCTGATGCGAAATCCTATGCACTCCGTCCAACTGGTAGGTCTTCAAGTGCTGCCACGGAGTTGTTATCAACCTATCGCCTGACATGCGCTATAGCCGGCCCGTGCTTATGCTTGCATGACACCTATTATTGTTTTCTTCTCTCGCCTTTCCCAGACAACAGAGACAGAGGTGAAACCTCAGAAACCCGCCGCTGTCAGCGAGCACGAAGAGGAAGAAGAGACGCCACAGGAACCACAGGGTTAGCCAGTTGATCTGCTTTCTGATTCTTTTTTTATTCGATAAATATTATCATAAAACCAACAAAATATCGCTTCAGGCGGGGGATATTCTGTCCAACAGAGGGCGCTATTCCGATTGAAAAGTCCGCAAATGGAACCACGCAATTCACTCTTGTACTCTGCTTTGATACTCTACCCCCCCCCCCCCCCCCAGTGTCCAGGATTATAAAGAAAAGATATATGGGCTATTTCGGTCAACAGGGGGAGCTGTACCGAACTACACAACTCCTGCTTAAGTCCGAATCACAAAGTGAAGCAATTATGTACTATTTTGTGTGCGAGAATAGATCGATTGCGCGACCACTGTTTACATGCCATCACGTGATATATAGTGGGAATCTTTTTAAATCTCATTTGTCGCAGAGCAGCGATGGAAATGTACAAAGGAGGGTGTGGACAATATTATGATAGTCCTCTTTGGTCATTTCTACTCCTGTTCAGTACCAAATGAGATGGAAAAATATCCACTATAAGTCCCGCGAGGGCAAGTAAACAGTGGTCGCGCAATCGGTCTATCGCTCCAAGAGGGAAGAAATACACAAGCAGACCAAGTACATGCATAGCGTGATAAAGAAATAGCCATTGGGCCATTTGGACACCATAGGACACTCTCGAACGAGAGGGTAGAATATCTGGGTAAACCAGGTGATCTTCTGTCTTATATATTTATCATGCGAAAAAAAACACCATCACACTAAGGCTGTTTGTGTTTAAGTACTCTGCATGAACAAATGAGATAAAAAAAGATCAGTATAATTATACCTTTCAGAATTAATTATTTTGATGTATTCATGATCAACAGAGGGCGCTATTTCGAACGAGAGGGTCCTATAGGGTGCAGAACACTAAATCGAGCTTCCATTGAACACTGTACAAAAACACTCACTTTCAAAGTCAATTATCCCACGCCCAAAAGTCTCTCAGTTCTTGTAGCTATACTTAAAATTGTAGTTTGGACCTTCATCTCTCAGATTCTTTTCAATTTTAGTGCTCTTAGGCGATTAGATTTTTTGCTAATTACCCCCAGAAAAAAACACCCCAAAAATGTGTAGCCGTCCAAGCCGAATTTCTGCAAGAATTTTGGGATGTACCCCTCCACTTCCACAGCCAAATAGGGCCATATTTAAAGCCGGATATGGTCCAAATTACATACCAAATTGAAGAGTGAACCCCCAGGTTGTCTTAAGCTTCACTTGTTCTACAGTGTATCAGTTAATTAGCCTCCAAAGACCCCTTATTAAAAAAGAGTTGTGGGTACACACTTTATGATAATCAGCTCGGCGGAGCCATCTTGGATGGATTTTGTGTGCTGCACCCAATTGCTGCGGCAACCGACTCGTTGATTTGTCTCTATTATTTTGCAAATGGAACCACCACCAAGCATTTTACGGGGTTATTTCTGTCAACAGAGGGCTCCGGGGCTGGCTCAAACACGCAGGCAGAGGAGGCAGTGGAAGAGGAAGAGGATAACAAGAACGAGGAGGTCACTAACTATAAAACAATTGAAACCGATGAAGGCAGTGACGTTACAAATGACAACAATGTGGAACCATACCCAGGTAATGACAAGAAAAACAATTGTGTATTATTGTGTGTAAGGGTAGAAGACTTTTTTGGGGGGAAAAAAATAAAAGACGTACTTTACCTTTCAGAAAGGATCTGCTAAGATCTGAAGGTCAGACCCTCTAAAATTTTGATATTCTGTCTCGATTCTGTCGAACCCGAGACTCCTGCTTTCACGTGCAGTCGTCTTAACCACTTGACATAAGCAGGTCGAGGTCCTGTAACGGCCGGATTCGAATCTTTATAGCGGCAGGTACCGCATTGCTCTATAGATGTAAAGTTAATTTCATGAGAACGCAATTCAATGAGGGTATCGGACTGTAATAATATTATTATTGCCACTGTATGCTCATCAGTGCTTTGCCCGATTACCCGATTGCCTGCTGGAGGAAATGCATGCTTCACAGGAAACACTTGGCTATTTTGCCACTGTTTCTTTTCCATAGGTTGTAAAGCGTGTCTCGCTCAATACCTTCCATCTAACTCCGAGGCCCCCTTTCTCCGTCCATTCCCTCTCTCACCCAGCCTCTGTGGGTGACGAGATGCCCGAGTTCCGTCTCACGGACGAGGACGCCATGGAACTGCTGCGAGAGCTGAGCGACCCGTCGCAGGTGGCACTCTTCATCCTCGAGTCCGATGACGTCGAAGGCTTCCTCAGATCCGTGCAGATGCTCCTCGACCAGGGATACGTGAGTCCGATATAGATTTCGGTCGCAACATAGCCATTGCGTTCGGCGTTAAAAAAGAAGAAGAAGAAGATCGAATTCCCGTGAGTCGGTTTTCATGATCATCATGCCTCTGCTATAATATAGCCAACTATGACAGAGCCTTTGTGATCGATGTGGAAATTCAGAGGCGGTCGCGCTATCGCTGACGAAACTCAGCATGGGCAGATTTTGTTTGTTTTTCCCTCAATCATTTTTAAAAAATGGTTAGAAAATTGCCTTGACAATTAGTTGGAAAATTTGAATGGACCAATGTTATAGTAGTATACAGTATGTACTAGCGCGCTTACTGCAGGAGCTATTCAGCCCTCAGGTGGTGGTACTCTCAACTAGTCAGCCATCTTTGCCGGGGTAGGTTGGGGAGGGCGACAATCAGAAGCTTTCAACTATTTTTCAAACCGCTCCAAATCTCTGTTGAAAAAAATTGGCAAAGAAAGCATTGGTCGGGACTTGAACCCGAGACTTCTGGTTTTGCGTATAGCAGCAGTCAAACCATCTGAGCTATCCAGCCAATAGATGCGGTTGACTTCCCAAATTGTCAACTATAGTCTTTGCCGGCTCATTTTAAATCGCCGTTGTTAGTGTGGGAGATAACAGAAAAATCATGCAAATGATGATACAAACATCAAACTTGCCACAAGTGTTCACCAAAGGACACTAATCAAATCTACCCGATTGGCAAATTGAAAATCCAAGATGGCCGCCAAAATAGCCACCCGAAGTTGGTGTTTTGCTTAGAAATATTTGTAGTTAGTGTGGAATCCTATGTTTACAAGCCCGCTGAACTATATTTTTTTAGTTTATAACACGGTTAAAGCACTCTGACACATACTATTCTCAACCACATTGCATGTTAATCTATGAATTTCATATCTTTTGCGTTGCTTTGCAATTTAGGGGTGTAGTGTTAGAGGTAGTACCTTTGTTTCAGCAGCCATTCACGTCCATTGTTGATCTTACTCAATACAGATCACCGAGGGCTATGCCGTGTTCCTGAAGGAGACAGTGTCGGAGGAGTTGGAGCAACTGTTGATAATGAGAGACGAGCAGTACCAGGAGTCTCTGGACCTACAGCCCGTCCAGCCCATGGATACCGAGTTTGTGAGTGACTGCTCAGCACGAGAGGCCAATTTCATACAGCCCCCAAAATGTGCTTAAACGCAGGAAGTCATGAGCCACACAGGCTCCTTGCCTATACCCAAACTTCACTATTGTTTCATGCCAAGTAAAGAATAGGGAAATACAAGTCAAAAGCAATGGACATTGCATCGTAGTGCAGTTTGAAATCTGCTTACTAAAGGAAGACTTTTCAGGCTCCATGAAATTGGGCCTTGGTCTTGCGCGACCTCAAAAGCATTATATAATGACTCGGTTGCTAGCCGAGGGTCCACTTTATCTGCGGTCGGTACATCACGGCAGTTTTGCATCGGACCTTTTCCAAAATGGCGGCCTCCATGAACTTACGGCCGAGCGCCCTCTGTTGTCTGTCCACGGGTCATTTACGTAACACGTATGCATGGTTCTGCCTGAGCATGAGCGCGCTGCATGCTCTGAGCACCGGGAGTCGCATAGAATCTCTGCTTGAGGACAGGTTAAGCCTCTTGCTGTTCATGGTGGATGCGGCAATTCAGGGGTGTTTCGCCGGGACACAATTTGAGGTTGTATATTACTCAGCCACACATACTCATGGGGGGAAAACACAAAGACAGTGGAATTGACTGTTTATCCCCCTTTTTCGGGCGTTTTCGGGACAGGTTGACGAGATCCTGAACGAGGGAATGCCCTATATCCCCGAGGACTACTTTGAGAACGTCGACCCCTATGGTGACATCAACGCCTACCCTGAGGTAGACTACCCTCTTTTCCAGGAACCCTATTCAGAAGGTGAGACGGGGCCTGTACGTACGTTACCTGGTTCGGCCATTTCATTTGCACGGCACCCATCGCGGGACGTGGTTGATTCTTAAATTTTCTATTTTTAATTCTGTTCAAAGTGTAGGCCTAATGATTTCGTTAGAATGAATGCTCAAAATCGCTCCTTCAGATTTGAATCAAATCAAAACTCTGTTCAACCTTTGGATCAACAACTTACAAACAAAATTGCAAGAATCGAATCTCCGGTTGACAAGCTAAACGACACTCGTAAAATGCTTCTTAAACGTTGCTCACTGTAAGGCGCTGGCACGATTTACCGGTGTCTTGGGCTCCAATCCCGGAACAGTTGAATTCCCATGACTGTTTTCACAATGTGTACTCGCCTTACAACTTTACTCGATCTCGTTGACCTGACAGAGACGATGGCTTTAGCTGAGGTTGCCAACATTATCGCCGATCAGATTGAAAGCGGACGGATGTCAGCGGACAGAGGGGAGAGAATAATTAGTAAGACTTGCTGTTAGTCTCGTCTCGTCTCGTAATATCTCGTTTGATCTCGCCCTGTAGTCCGGCAACACCTCTTATCGTTTGATTTCGTCACAACCCGTCCCGCCCCGTATGTTTTTTTTTCGCATCTTGTATCATCCCCCGTCTCCCTTTCTTTAAAGGTCAACTGCATTGCATTTTGGAATTCGTTTTTATTATTTCAAATAATACTATGGTGTCAGTAAAATACATCCAAGCATTTTTTTCGAATTTTAAACTATGGGAAAGAGTTTTAAAAAAATATTTAAGTTTGGAAGGGGAGCAGCCATGCCCCCGTGGAGGACGTCCTTGGTGACGTCAGCGGATGAAGACTCGGTCCATTACTCTTGTCGGGGAACTATTGAATTGTACGTTCGTATATACCAACAGTCAGTGCACGTTTCTCAAGAGAACCGATTTCGAGAGTAAATATCGACAAACCATGTGACACGCCAGCCAGATTCGTTGTTGAAGATTGCAGCAGTGGAATAAACATGCATTTATTCCCTGACGATCCTAGAATAAGCCGCATTTTGACGTCAAAAATCACGCTGACACGACCGAAATAATCCGACCCGTCAAATCGAAGCTTGTTTTCACGGAGACCATCCGGGCTCATACGTGTATGGTTTGGCAACGTGTTCCCGACTGTGGCTATAGGAAAACTATTTTCAGAATCTCTATCCTTGTTATCGACTTAGAATTCATCTGATTCCGAAGAAAAAGCTTGTCGAAAGACGTCTCGGCCAACAAATTTGTCAGGTTTTTCTCGCCGAGAAAAAGACTGGTGCCACGCTCAAAAAGCGTGCATTATCTACTGAACGCGTCAGGGAACCTCACCGGCTATCTAAGTGCATACGGCTTTCGCGGGGAGAGAAAAAAAATCTGCGTTCATCCGGTGACGTAAAGAACAGCGCCCTCAATAACTACGAGTACATGTATAATTTTAATTAATTAAAAAAGGCTTCTAATAAGCCTGAAACACAAAATTTATGTTTGATCTGGAATTACAATATACCAATGAACATATTTAATGCCAAATTAGGATTTTCTAATTTTTGCACTTCAGTTGACCTTTAATTTCCCCATCCCGTCTCTTCTCGTCTCGTCCCGTCTATTCTCGTCTCGTCTCGTCTCGTCTCGTCTCGTCTCGTCTCGTCTCGTTTCGTCTCGTCTCGATTAGTCTCCTTCTCTTCGCCCTTTCTTGTCTCGCCTCTCCTCGTCTCATCTCGTCTCTTAACGGTGCATGGTCTCTCCTCGTATATTATTCGTCTCTTCCAGTCTCTTCTCGTCCCTTACCCTTTCGTCTCAGCCCACCTTGTCTCTTCTCTTCTCGTCTCCTCTCGTGTCTCCTCGTCTCTTCTCGTCCCTTCTCCTTTCGTCTCAGCTCATCTTGTCTCTTCTCTTCTTGTCTCCTCTCGTGTCTCCTCGTCTCCTCTCGTCCCTTCTCCTTTCGTCTAAGCTCATCTTGTCTCTTCGCTTCTCGTCTCCTCTCGTGTCTCCTCGTCTCCTCTCGTCCCTTCTCCTTTTGTCTAAGCTCATCTTGTCTCTTCGCTTCTTGTCTCCTCTCGTGTCTCCTCGTCTCTTCTCGTCCCTTCTCCTTTCGTCTCGGCTCATCTTGTCTCTTCTCTTCTCGTATCCTCTCGTGTCTCCTCGTCTCTTCTCGTCCCTTCTCCTTTCATCTCGGCTCATCTTGTCTCTTCTCTTCTCGTCTCCTCTCGTGTCTCCTCGTCTCTTCTCGTCTCTTCTCCTTTCGTCTAAGCTCATCTTGTCTCTTCGCTTCATGAGATGCAGATTTCATCGGATGAAGTAGATGTAACTATGATAGCTTAATAATGTGCACTCTTCGCAACTTGATGTAGTTAGGGTTTCATTGCTATCCTAAAGGGTTTTAATTTGTTGTTGACCATCAGTAGTTACAGTGAAACGGGCATTTGTGACCCGGCACAGCATAACGAGGAATAACCCCCACTTTTGAGATTTTGAGATTTTCTAATGATGTGAAAGAGTATATCAATAGCTTTCAAATGATATCAAAATTATTTCCGTGTGAACTTTGTTGTAAATAGTACAAGGGGACTTCGCTCATTCGTTTGGTACCAGACACAATATAGCAGCACCATTCTAACTCCTCGAAAGCGGCCATTCAAAAAAGCAGGAACTTTACATTTTCATGAAAACAGTACACAAACACTCCCCGAAATTATCGTTTTTTTAACATTTAGAGACGGATTTCGGAAAAATCCTTTGGACATAATATCCTCCAATACATTAACTTTCTGAATTGAGAAGATACTTTGACTTCAGGCGTTGTTTACTCGAAAAGTGTTTTGGTGGGATATTCCTCATGTCGCTGTGCCGGGTCACATTTTCGATGAGTCTGGTGAAATCGTACTGCAGACTTTGGGGCCTACCTGTAATTTTTCGCCGGTGATATCCTCTTCCACCGATCTCAGCCCTGCTGTCGCAGCTCATTCCCGAGAGCTTCTGGCAAGACGACGAGGAGGAGGACGAGGACGACCTCTCGGACGAGATGATGGCGGGACTGGACGAGGCCCTGGCCGCCGGCCTTTACCCCGCCCTGCCCGAGGACGAGGGCGAGGGCTACCAGGCCTACCGGACGGAGGAGGACGAGCCCTTGCCGGGCGGGGCCCGCCACACCGAGGAGGAGGTGGTGGTGGACGAGCAGGGCCGGCCCGTGGCCGACGTCGTCCAGACCGAGACGGAGCAGAGGGGGACCGTCGGGGACGAAGACGAAGGAGGCGAGGAGCTGGAGAAGGAACTGATGGAGATGGAGCCGGCCATTTCGGATGACATGGAAGAAGCGCTTCAAGGTAAATTTGAAGAAAGAAAATCACTCTTACATAATTATTTGGTTTTGCGTAGAGGAGAATAGAATTCGTTAAGGGGGTTTGCCCTACGTATAGATATAAAAACAACAAAAGTGAAACAAAACACAAATTACACAGCTCGGAGGGGATTGCAAATTAATGTGAGGTAAAACACGGTAAAACACCAGAACTAGGGAGAAGAACTATCCGGGATATCAAGAAATAATACAGGGAACAGGCATTTGGTTATGTCTGGCACAATATATGGCCTGCCTGAGGCAACATCAGTACTGTTGAAAAGACTTGAATTACGGTAATGTGCTCACGGGGGGAAATGCCAATTTTATTGTTGAATAAATAGCTAGTCCCGGCACTCACAATTCGCAAGAATAAAAGAGAGAACGAGCATTCTGAAGAAAAGAACAAGGAAATTAATGACAACACTATGAATGGTAGTTCTGTTCTTTCACGTGGATTACTTGATCACTATCTCTCGGAAGAACCTATAACAAGCTGTCTGCATTTCTGCCATTAGATATTGACAAGCTGACCGTTGCCGACGGCGAAACGGATGCAGAGGACGAGGAGCAACGCATGCGCGACGAGTTGAACAACTCCGAGTGGAAGGACCTCGTGCTGTTACTCGATGGAGGTTGGTGGCGCCCTTCCACAGAGACAAAACGTCCCCCCCCAAAAAAAAAATAATAATTAATAATCCATTGACCTAAGAAAGCCATTGGTGCAGCACATGTGCACCATGTATAGGCTTATACGCGGCAGTCTTTCAGTCTCCGTGACGGTACTGGAAATCGAAACATAAAACCTAAACCTTTGCGATTCTTTTCTCTCGTTTGTTCCAGAAAACTAATGCCTTCTTCTGATTTTTGCTGAGTTTTTTTTCGGATCATACCCTCACTTTTTTCAGTCAAATCGTACAACGTTCAAAGCCCCGAATTCTTCTGGCAAAACCCGAAACACTGCAACCCAGGTTCTTTTGCCCACCATTTATTATAAACAATAATAATTATATCAGTAGTTCAGCATCCAAAGACCCTTCGTTAAAACAAGTATGGGTACGCACTGTTTGCAGACCGACTCGAAATTTAGTATTCCGCTGCATACCTATTGCTTTCGCAAACTGGTGGTTGCCGTGAACTTAACTCAGGTTCAAGTTCAGGTTTATTTTCCATACTGTGCACAATATAAATACATGTGTAATATAAAGAGAAATGTCCTGCTGGGATCGAAACGTCAGGCCCACTAAATTTTAAGATTTGCATTTTGGTAATTTTAGTCAGTAAGCAGTTTGCAACATTTTTGGTTTAGTTATCTGCCCCTGCAAATGATGTGTAAGGGTCCTCATTATAGTTCAAGTTAGTAAATTATCAGTATACCACGACAACAACACCAACAAATAATCCTTAAAGTCCGTGCCGAATCATTTTAAGTGTGCGCTAAATCCTAAAGGTTTTTTTGTTGGGGGGGGGCGGGAGCAGATAAGATATCTTCCCTTTGCAGAAAAGAGCTCATCAGCTTATTTGGTATATTTATATGACATGGTCAGAAGACACTTTGAGTGGCTTGTCAGTTTCTCGCGCTTGCAAAGCTAACATTAATGTGGTTTTTTTCTTTTCTTGGGGACCATTCCTTGTGCCTCTGCAGGTAAACTTTCTGATGGGTTCCTGGAGAAACTTGGCCTGACCAGCGATGATGTGCAGGACCTGACGGAGGCCGAGGACGAAGAGGACATGAAGCCGTGAATTGACAGAAGAAGAAAAAGACAGATGCAAGATGTTGAAGCCGATTCCTACTATTTTACGTTCAGTGAAAAAAAAAAATCTGATGAATGAATCCAGAACCAAAAATAGTGAAACCATTTCATTATGACAAGCATGTATAACCATGGATTATAGTTTTCAGAAAAGGCATCTAACATTTGCAATCGAACCAGGGCGTTTTTGTTTTGGTCTAAAATCTATTCTAGCATTTCGATTGAATTATTTCATACAGATCGCATCAATTATAGACATAAGGGGCAAAATCGGTGCAAGTGTGTGAAGACAGCTAAATTTTCGTAGTCTCGGAACCCGTGCACAGTGCACAAGTTAAACCATCTGTAGGCCTAATATAGGGGTGTTGTCTAGGTAAAAAGTGATGATTCAGTTTTAATTAATTAATTTCAGTGCAGTTATCTTTGATCTATTGTACGGTTCTTATTTTGTTTACCTCAGTTAGTATAGTTTCACGGTCAGAATGATGTTGGTATGAAAAGTTATTTCCATTCCTGTAAACTTCTTTCACGTGAAGCTTCAACATTGGTTTCACTCTAGCTCTTTCAAAATGGAAACCCCTTTCAGAAAGTGACATTCCACTTGATTTCGTTTGTTACTGAAATCAATTATTTTTAAGACCAAACAGCATCCTCATTCTTGGTTACGAGCATTGACCTTCACATTTTCTTGAAGATGATAAGTGTTTTAGTTTTACATGGCACTCAAGCTATTAAAAAAAATGATGATATCGTGACATTCTTGTGATGTGTGAGATTCGAAATTGTTTATGATAATGTAGGAATTGGGTAACCGTGGAGTCAAGTTCTGTCCACTGTTACGAACGTACCCTCACTATCTCATTCGTGTTAGTTCAAACTGTGCACACAACGCATTTGAGAGAATTGGGAGATGCAACAGCCGTCGTGTTCTTGAGCCTGCCCCACGCTCAGTTAACCGCACGCCTGCAAGTCTGTAAAGAATACAGTGAACGACCGAGATAATTATATAAACACAATCAGCTCATCTTGTTTTTAATAATAGGACAATGTTATCATTATCATCATTATTTTATAATATGTTTATCTTTTATCGTTTACTCATGAGAAATTAAAGTGTATTTTTATATTACATTTAAACACCGTTGACTGCAGCTAGAGCAGAACCCCCGAGAAAGATATGGCAGCTCATTCCGAACTTTTAAAAATGATTTTCAAGTAATTTGTGAAAACAGAGGTGTCCCCTACCCCATGCAGTGGTTGAAGTGATAAACGAGACACAATGTCATCGGTGTACGAAGGTCAGCAGAAAGCTATAGGTACTACATGTACTACTGTAATGGCGGTGAATTTTTGGCCTAAGTACTTAGCGGGGTATTTAGGTAGGGTCTATAAAGTATTTTTTTGCGGGGGAAACTGGACGAATTTGAGAGTAAACGGGCATTAGACACGCGCTATACATCAGCTGCATGCACACAATGGGCCAGTGTTCTCGCGCCGACTATTTAAAAAAAAACTGAGCGAGGGACTGCGCATGCTCACGGTGTCCGAACATCACGTGTGCGTACGTACGTGTGGGGGTATTCTCGCCGTTTGTGCAAATCCAGAATATGATTTTTAATGGCCAGCTTGCTCAAATCCCGAATGCTGCTCAGTAGTATACATGTAGAGTGTTGCTTGTGCTCGACATTGAATCTGTAACAATGCTTCGCTGTATCATAAAATGCCGCTGAAAAATAGGGTATCCTCGAGAGACCACCTAGCGTGGCAATGCGCTGTAAATAAATATAAATTATAAATAAATTGTATTTGTGATACAGGTTGAATGACTTGTTTTCAAAGAAGCAGGTGCCAGGCCAAGGTCTACGTAGATCAATACTTGCAAACAGGGGTACACTGGGTATACTACTTTCTCGAAGATCGTACCGCCCATGCCCTACCCGATGCTCTCAGATATTATAGTTTGTTGGTAAATGACAACAATTGCCTTGTTCAGAATTAGATAAAAAGAATATATATATTTTGTAAAACTTCAATGGCTCTATAGTTGAAATCATGTTTTGCCTGTATATGCAATAACACTACATGTTGCCGTGCACGAAATCAATACGGTGAAGGGTGCTTCATTATTTTGCCTACATTTTTTGTCCAATCAGCAATTCGTAAAGCAATAATTTATAGGCTAGGCCCAGATTCTGCAAAATGCTCCCTGACTATTTATTTGCGCCCCGCCCACCCCCAATAGTTCAATTTGTTCAAAAGTTCAAAAGTTCCCAGTCAGTTTTTCCTTTTGTTTGTTTGACTTGAAATGAAAGAGCTGCATTCACTGTGTGTGGTCCACGACCTGCCGTAAGAGGGGGGGGTGGCTCCCCAACCAGGCTAAGTTGACTCATGTATAGTTGCATGACTATTGAAAGACGTTCTTTCGTGCAACAAAGGTGAAGGTTACTTGATGTTTACCTGATAATTCAGGAAATATTACGTATGTCTCACATTTGATTATCCCCATCGAAGAAAATTAGGCGGTGAAAAGGCAAACATTCGAGCGTTCACAATTCGCGCGCTGGGCATAGGCTGGTCATATGTCTAGCCAATGAGCGATGTCTTTGCAAGTGCGCTATGACCCGCGTACACATTGACCAATCACTATCGTTGTACGAAGGGGTTGGAGACCAAGATGGCGGCGCCCACTGATTACTCGTCCTCGGCGACAGCTGCCTCTTTTCCACACGAATTTTCGTTATGCATGTCGTTTCCTCAGACAAAAGCAGTTTCATTACCTTTCATGATAAAAACTGGAAACGATTTGTGGACTTTGCATCGATGTGGCTTGAATTTGAGTGCAGAGAAAGCGAAATTGCTACCGTGACTGCCAGTGCCACGAAGCTAGGAATTGATTTTCACAATAAAGTCTAGTCCGAGCATCTCTTATTCCTCCATGGTCCGAGTAACTTGGACCCGACAAGTCACCCTTTTTTATCGAATTTTGAAAGTTTGAGTTTCAAAATTCGATAAAAAAGGGTTACTTGTCGGGTCCAAGTTACTCGGACTAAATAAAGTCTAAGTAAGAAGAGTAAGAGTAAGACTCCTGTATTGCTGCACAACCAACAAGTGCCAACGTCGGGTATCCCTACACTGGCTACAGTTGTTATCAGCGCTTCTGTGACATCAGTAAAGTAAGGAGAAAAGAGGCCAAAACGTCATCTGCAGGTGGGTACGGGTACAAGCGGTACAACTACTAGGAACTAGTACAAGATATAAAATGCAGTTTTGCAACTGGCAACACTGACTTGCACTAGATCATCATTAATACTAATATTAAGTAATAGATGAGGTAAACTGTAAATTAAGTGTAACCTCATCCTCCCTAGTCCGAGTAACTTGGACCCAACAAGTCACCCTTTTTTTTAATCGAAATTTGGAATTTGGACGACCCTCCAAATGCCATAACTTCGATAAAAAAATGTTGACTCGTCGGGTTGATCGAGTTACTCGGACTACATCCTCCCGAAGGTGACAAGGTCACAGACCTTTTGACTTTTGAGGGTTACAGTTACCGTAACTACACTTCACTTGGACAGTCAAGTTATTGTCCGCAACTCTGCCGTAGCACTTAATAATATTGTACTTCATTGTGCTTACTGCCATTGCCAGACTGTCACTGTACTGTCTACTGATCATGAACATTCTTTTAATTTAGCCTGCCGCATAAACAAACTGCTTTGATTCTTCGCAGTGGCTAGATGTTTACGGCTGTCGTCCTATATGGTTCCCTTACTTAACAATATTTGTTTGGATGTTTAGCTCATGGAATCAGACTATTGACTAATAATACTAATACTGTAATAGTCTATTTCAACCAGCCTGCAAGTGCAATGCTGACGGAATACTTTCAAGTGAGGGGGAACCACATGGACGACTGTCGTAACAATCTTGCTAAGTACTGCGTTGATTCTTATTAGCGGCCACGTCAATTTTATTTTGCCGGGTCAATTTCATATTATATTTTCTGGTTTTTAAAATGCAATGCCAACTTTGCAATTAAGAGTGAGGAATGGATCGCATTCTCCATGAAGGAATGTGATGGACTGGTGATGGTGATTTTCGCAATCGCAGTGTTTCTCTGCCTATTCAGTGGTAAGAATTTTTTGATGGACCCAGTTTTCGGTCACATTTGGGCATATCTTGGGAAACGGCCCTGTACAGATTTCCTGTCCGGCGACGAAGCTGAGTTTGAAGTGAACTTTGGATTCAACCCTTGGTGTATAAATTGCAATTAACCCTGCAAATTGTTAGATGGGCTGGATTCCAATGCGACAATCCACTGTATTGCTGTCTTTATACTATTTAATGTATACACAACAAATTGCCCTGGCGGCCAGGTCATATATCATTTTACCTGTGTTCTGCGTTCTGATGAGAATCAAGGTTTGCTTTTTTCATGTTGCCATAATTTATGAAAAGAAAACCATCTACAGTGTAGCGGTAGCCTGGTAGGATCAGGTCAAATTGTGCCACTACATTTGCCCAAAAAAAATCAAATCTCAAAATGTTCTAGGTACCAGTATTTTCATTTAAACGATTTGCATGGAAACATCACATTCTACTAAATCTGCTACATGTGCATAATTTGTTGCATTGTTGTGTGAATCATAAAGGAAGTCATCAGAAGAAAATATAAAATTTGAAACACATGCAGACCTCCCACCTTGATTACAATATTAAAAATCAAAAAGATTTGAGGACTATAATCTATATTTCCTCCACTTTATGAGCAATGTCATTCCACTCTAACTTTTAGCCTTCCTTTTTCTTGAATGCAATATGTAGTTTTCTATATTACATTTTGTGTGTTTTGTTATTTTTTGTGTTTCTTTGATTGTCAACACGCAGGGGTGAGAACAGATTTTCCTAAAGAAGAAAGACCAGCTCCAGCTGCATATGATGTAGGAGAGTCACCGAGAAAGTGCGTGCTTCCACCAGATGACTGGGTTGTAAAACAACACATGTTCCCGGAGGAATGGGGTATTCTGCCATTCACACAAATACAAGCGGAACAGAATAACAGGTAACTCTTTAAGTAAGGTCCACTGCCTGATAAAAGCTGGAAGTAAGGAAGCAAGCGCTGATTTGTTTACGTCCAATGTTAACGCCTGACTACTTTTCTTCTTCGTTCCAGATTCTTCTGTTCTCAGTTTTGGTGGCATTTGCATTCATATCCACCTGCAGGTGCACGGGCGCTAACAGCACTGGTGACGTGTGAGTGTGTGACCGGTGGTCTGCTGCTGGAGGCCGCAAGGAGGAAAGGGGCACACGGAAATGCTGCAACTCCTAGAGGGCGAGGACCTGCTTGCAAGGGAACTCAAATACCATCATGATTGCTACAAGGACTATATGAGGTTCCTTAGTGAGCCAGATAAGCCACTCTCCGTCATCCAAACTGGATATATGGATGCATTCAATCAGCGTGTTTCTACTGACGAAAGGTTGCCGGGTGTCTCCGTGCGTCTTCGGGTGTTTCTGGGTAGAGTGTCCAGTAGAAACACAACCGGGCGTCGAATTTTCCGAACGTCATCCGGCAACCAAACGTTCCCAACAACCACCTATTGAGGTGGATCTTGCCAGCTGTCTTCGGGTCACACTCGCAGTAGAAACACACGCGGTTGCTGGTTGCCGGGTGTACCGGAAATGCAACAGAAGTAGTGAATTCCTTGCTTTGACCTGCGTCGTGACCCGAATCAAAGCACAACATGAGCGACATTGTATTTAGTGAACAGCTGTGTGCAGAGGATTTAGCATATTGAAACTCATTGAAGAATAAATGAAAGAACATTTTGTCTAGTCAAAACTCAAAAGTCTGTTCATACTTCACATGAGTGTCAATATGGAAGCCAATTTGATTTCATAAAATTCTGAAGCAACGATTCCCTCCTGTTGAAATGTGCTAAATCTTGGCAAATTCAATGCACAAAAATAAGTGCTGGGCACCAAAATTTATTCTGCATTTGTTTGAAGGATTAACAAGCACATTCTTTTTACCGGGAGGAAATGTCAAAATACATGTACATGTAGTACCAAAGATTACAACTTCAATAACTAATAACTAGTTGCTGGTATTCATAGTATGCTTACTGTGCCAGTGTACAAGTACATAAACTAATTTTCCTGTGTAATGTATACATTTCTTTGTTCTACATGTTCGTGTATATATTTCTTGACTCTTCAACAGTTTTAGGTTTGGACCATCAGTTTCAATTAAAATAAACTGTACTGTTTAAAATTAACCATTTTCTTGTTTTGCATATAACACCTGCATTTGTTATGTGCATTTGTATTCATGCATGTTCCTTTGGAAATTAAGACGGGTGTTTATGAGTTTTAATTAGTTCATATTTATTTGATACAAAGTTCTTCATATTCTGCTTTATGGGAATAATATACAGTATGAGTCAGTTAACACATAATTGGTTATTAGTAATACCTTTTTGGTTTACTTCAGCACTCAATTTCATCATAGCATTCCTCAATTTTGAAAGAGTGATTATGTGTGTACAGTACTATGGGATGGCCCATGAATTGAAAGCAAGGTCTGTGGAAGTCGTTTTTTTCCCTGTCTCTTTAGTCCACTAACATATTTAAGCTGCATTGACATAAGTTATGAGCATGTGATGTCCAAATGTTGCTATGCATGTAGGCTACTCATTTGTAACATTAGGTTTGAAAGGATTTTCGACATTTGTGACCCGGCACAGCGACATGAGGAATATCCCACCAAAACACTCTTCGAGTAAACAACGCCTGAAGTCAAAGTATCTTCTCAATTCAATAAAAAATTATTTTTTTATTTTTTTTGGGGGGGGGGTATTTTCAGAAAGTTAATGTATTGGAGAATAATATGTCCAAAGGATTTTTCCGAAATCCGTCTCTAAATGTAAAAAAAACGAGGATTTCGGGGAGTGTTTGTGTGCTGTTTTCATGAAAATGTAAAGTTCCTGCTTTTTTGAATGGCCGCTTTCGAGGAGTTAGAATGGTGCTGCTATAATTATTGTGTCTGGTACCAAACGAATGAGCGAAGTCCCCTTGTACTATTTACAACAAAGTTCACACGGAAATAATTTTGATATCATTTGAAAGCTATTGATATACTCTTTCACATCATTAGAAAATCTCAAAATCTCAAAAGTGGGGGTTATTCCTCGTTATGCTGTGCCGGGTCACATTTAATTAATTAAGTAGTGCAGTATTGCGCTGACAGAATTAAATAACCATGCGTTCATTTGTACATTTTAAAAAGAAAAATATATAAAGAATATGCGAAAAGTATATGTACATACATGTATGTACATTTTATGCAACTTGCAAGGGTACTTATACGTTACAAGACAACATTTGCACACTTTTTTCTGAATTTAAAGAGAAATGGAAAAGAACAGGTTTACTTGCTGATATTACATCTGCGTGTTGTACTTCTTATGTTTTTCGTAATCAGTAAGGAAAAAATCGCAATGAACCAAAAAAGGGGTATGAAAACTGGAACAGCATTGACACTCAAGATCTTTTAGCACGAAAGGGATGCATATTTGTTGAAGCAACGCAATATTAATTTTTTCATCGACGACGGGTGAATATTTCCATAATTATAGATGATGTATTTTGCACGGGAAATTTCCCCGCAGATAATTTAGATAAACTGATAGATTGTTTTTTTACGACACGGCGAGCATTTTCTGCACTTGGAGACAGAACACTGATGTTATCCCCACAGCTGTTGCACGAATTCCAAAATTGAGCGTATGAATGACCATGGAATGCCGTATGGCCTATAAGTACATGTATAAGAGCTGGATAGCTCAGATGGAAGAGGTACAGATCGAGGTCTCGGGCTCAAGTCCCGGTCCAGCAGTTAAAGTTTTCTTTTGCAATTCCCCCCCCCCCAAAAAAAAAAAAAAAAAAAAAAAAAATGACGAAGGTCGAACAATTGAGTGCTATAGCAGGCCATCATTACCGCAACCAATACATTGATATCCAACTTTATTTTCATATAACCCAAACAAACAAACACTCTTTCAACAATTATTATGCCGAATGAATATGAATTTCCCTAGTATAGGCCTAATAAAGTGCATAGCGAAAATTTCGGGATTGGGATTTGATCAAAGCATGGAGGAATAAGGAGATTCCTCCATGATCAAAGACATGTTCGCTGTAATGTGAGCTACTCATGCGGCGTTGGGTTATGCTCGAATTCATTGGCTACGGCTTCAAATTGCATTCGAATCTAGGGAAGCCTGCACCTAACGGATGCAGCCATTTCCAATAAACTGTATGATTAGTTGTTGCCTGCGTGAGGGCCTTCGCCTTCTGTACAAAATGTAAAGTATACACGTTGTACAGTACGTGATGACTGTACATGTACATGTACGTGTACATGTACTGTACACGTACTGTCACGTACTGTACATGTACCTGTACATGTTGTACAGTACGTGACTGTAAATGTACAGTCACGTACTGTACATGTACAATTTGATTGTACATGTATTGTACATGTACATGTACATGTACATTGTACAGTCATGTATGTACAGTACTGTACAATGTTCATGTAATGCACTACATGTGTACATTGTGTACTGTACTGTATCCTCCAATAACCGGTTTTCGACGATATAAGGACTTTTCTTCAAACTGAACAATGTGGACGAAAGTATCACTCTAAAAGAGGTCTCAGTCACTTTGTCCACACCACAGACTATTAGAATAATTATAGAGAAGGTTGATCAAGCCTGTCATTTCGGTAAGATTACCCGCTTTTGTTGACGTCCGCGGCGCACCGCGCAGTAAGCACCGTCACCTATTTTCGTCAGTGGTGTTTAGTAAGGTGTCCCAGTGTAGCCAAACGCAAAATAAATGCTGTGTGGCACTATTAAATTCTTCCCTGTATGTTTTTTTGTGTTCATCTTTGTTTTTGTTTTTCCACACTGCTTCTAACACTTTCCTCAAATCATTCATAATTTATGCTTAAAACATATTGGTCTTGTTGATGTCTTCTTTTGTGACGTTTAAAAAAAACTCCACAATCCTCTTTCTCACTGCTTCTTCAGTTATAACCTTTCCAAATTTCACTCAAGAGACACATTTCCTCCTTCTTGGTACTTTCTCTAGCTGCTCTTTTATTTTTTTCATTTTTTTAAAAAGCCTATTGGGCCATGTTACTTTTGTCTTTAAATAATAATAAAAAAAAATATTTAAAAAATTATATAAGCGAGACGCCCTATAGTAGCCTCCATAATTTTTACCCAGAACGGACTGCCTCAAGTTGCGTGATATATTTTTTTTCTACGGACGTTGGGGTTTGTTATGGTAAACTCAGATTTTTTTTAGGACCAACAATAAAGAAAACTGGAGCTTCGAAGCAACTGCCAATTTTGTACCTAGGAAAATACACCCCTGAAGAGCAACTTTTTGAATAACACGAGTTTGGCCTACTGGAAAAGCCTTAAATTTCCACATTTTCGGTGACGGACAAGAGCAGGAAACCAACTGTAAGATATGAAGTCTGAGATCGTTATACGGAGTTGTTTTCATAGTGCGATGTGAGTTAGAATGCTAAGCGTCGAAAACGTGTAGCGTCGAAAACGGGGGTTCCCACGATACATGTACACTGTACATGTACATGTACATGTATGTACATGTACATGTACATGTATGTACATGTACATGTACATGTAATAATATGAAAATGTTACCAGTGAATGCACGTACATTGGCACGAAGGACTACAGTGTAGGGCACCAGCTAGAATGCTCCTGCCATGCCATAATGCAGCCACGTGTATTTCGCAATCGCCGGTAAATGCACAGTCAACGTGATCTGGATTCGCCGCAACGTGTCCCCCCCCCCAATTTGCTGTCAAGGAAGCCACTGAATTATGAGGTAGGCCCGTTGAAATGGTCATTAACAAGTTATCTCGATGGATAGGCAGATAGATCTTTATTTAGTCGTGACACCACCCCAATCTTACCAATTATTTCATGCGATTAACGAAGCCATTTATCGTGCATTGACTATGCAATTGGTATGGAGTGTGCCATGCGGTCACGAAAGTCCTTGCACTCGCAACTGGTCTTTCGCTACCCCCAGAACTGTGGGGTTCTACGTCGTCCGCTGCTCTCCCGACCTGAACCCCACAGATAAGTAGGCCTTTTTCCCATAGGCTTCTGTGTAACATTCACAAGTGCTGTGGCATAGGGATCAGCAGGTTCAAAATAACTCATAAAATACTGCTTCATTTGGCCCAAGATTTCTAGAAAATGTGGTTTACATACCACGCACCTGTGTGCAACTGTCCATGTGGCGAAAATGTGTCGATTTCCCCCCCAAAATGGGCGAAAACCTCCCGGTTCGGTTGCAACATTCAAACGGCAGCTCCGTAACTGGCAGTCTGGTCCCTGTAGTACGGTATAGCGCCTTGCTGCGAAGACGTACAATTTTTAACAATTCACAAAGTTATGTGCTTCACCATAGAGTTGTGCGACAGAAATACGGCAATTTTGTCATCTATACCCAATTACCCATGAATAACCATGATGCTTTGTGAACATCGTTAAGGTTTAAATTCAGTTGTGCAATACCAATGTTATTAACATTTTTATTAACATGCGTACATACCTGTGGTCTCATTCTACCACTACCAGTACCATGGATGAACTTAGGCCAAAAAAAATAATAGTTGTGCTTCCGGTTTCCCGACCGACCCTATTTTGGAGCTGCGACCCTAAAAATTTTATTGGAAAAAAAAATGGAAAAAAATATATTTTCGGTTGACATTTTCCACACATTAATTTTTGTTCATAGAACTTTCTAATTACTGCACAAACACTCAGAAATATACAGATAAAAGTGGAGGAAAATGCGACCTTTTCGATTATAAAAAGCGCCGAAACACCGCGCTGTATAGCGCAAAACTTACACAGCGCATACAGGCTCACACAACTCACACAACGGCCAACATTATCTTGATCGCACGGTGCCTACACACAGCGCGGACAAGACCACGCGGTGTGCATGATTAATAATATCGATGTCGGGGGCATTTGGCAGCTGCATCTCTGTTTAGTAATTTCAATAAAAAACCCTACTGTTCTTAAAAATGGCAGAACGTGTATTCAGGCCTTCATTTTAATAAATACGAGGAGCGCTAAAAATTGCTCTCCTTAATTCACTTTGTTGATTTAAGGAGAGCGATTTTTTTCTATGAAAAACAAAAGAAAAAACCCACTCAATTCCAACGACAAAGAAAGAAACCCATTATCATCCCAATTCATGTTTTGTTTCGGTATTAAAATAAATTGCACTTTTTTGTAGTGTGATAGTGACCGTCTCGCTAATACTCCTGGAAGTACGAAGTTCCGATCAGGCTTGAGTAGCGCAGCGTACTCGATCGTATGCAACCTTGCGGCCGCTGTGCATGTGCACTGTGCACTTGTGCAGTATACAGATGGGTTACAGATGGGCAAAGATGGGTTGTGTCATGTCACGTGCAGTGCGTAGGCTGGTTTCGGCCCTACAGCTCCTGTAGTGTCGCTATGGCTTTACTTAGAGGCGGAAACCACACCTAGACTTGCCAACCTAGTTAACGTTGCGAAGGGAAATCGGTCATAACTAAAATGCATTACTTCCATCGTTCGTCTCCAAATGTTGTTTTCACGTAATTTAATATTTATCCCTTAGTCATTAATGTTGAAAGTTGTATGAATAGAAAGAGGAGAATATAGGCTTCAATTTGAGGGTAAAATCGACAAATTTTGACGATGTTTACAGGGTGCGCTAGGCGGCCGGAAAACACGAGTTTGACTTTTTCTCCGCCATTTTAGCTCGATCTGCCGCGGCCGAATGGAACGATTTGGCAAATTTGAACTTCCAATATCTCAAGAAAGAAATGAAAAATCCTTCTCAAATTTTCTAGAATTCTAGAAAAAACATTTCTTATCTGGTATGCGTACTTTGGTTGACCGCGAAACTCGAAATATCGCTGGTATAAATGTAATAAACATTAGTTTATTTGTTAGAAAACAACTGTAAGGGCTGGCAGAAGTCTACTAATCATTGCATACGTACACGTGCCGAGTGCACACACTGGGCATGGGCAGCGCGCGATCTCGCACCACGATCGACAAACGATCAGCCTCAACTCAACGTAAATCACGACGACGAGTACGGTCCCAAAAGCCGTTTTTAGAGCAGAAAAATTTGTTGGCAAATGTCTTAAATTTCTGACACAAAACATTTGTGCTTTAACTCATGTGAAAAAAAAAGTGATTAAACTTTCACGTTTTTTAAAAAAATCATAATGCTCTCGTTAAATTTGTAGGGAGCGCTTTTTTTGCTCTCCTTGGAAAACATTAAGGAGCGCGGGTGCGATCGCGCTCCTTTCGTTTCATGCCCTGAGTGACTGTATTACAGAAGTTCTTATTTGGTAGTCTTGATGTTTTACCTAATATGCCTTTAATACACACAGATGCCTCCATATGGTTGTGCACAAAAAAAATTGGTAAAAAAAAAAAAATTCCGACCTACCTACCCTATTTTGAAATGGCATGTAATCGGAAGCAGAACTATTTTTTTTTTTTGACTTATTATGAACTTGTGTAAAAATGTATCCATCATTGCTTTGCCTCCCCTCAGATGACGACATGCCCTCAGCAAAATCTAGAAAGCAGTCGGCCGAGGCGGTGCCCCAGGGCCAATCGCCGGTGAGCCAGACGCCCAAGGACAGGAGGAATGCACCGAGGAAGCAGAGGGCCAAGGCGACACGACTGAAGAGGAAGAGCAAGTGCAAGGAGGCCATGAACCTCCCAACGAGGCTTGCCAGGCTCTTGAAGTTCAAGCGGCAGAGCACTTGCAGCCCCGGACTGACTGCGAGCGAGCACGCCTCCGAGGCGGCATCTGCTCAGAGCCGAGGAGGCACAAGCCCGAGTCCGATCTCTGGAAACAGCAGGAACCACATCTTGAAAGGTGATCACGGTAGCTCGCCAATCGGCCCACTTAACAGAGGCTACAATCTCTCTCGTCACCAGGAGAGCTTTGCTGGTGGTAGGGCGTTCAGCACTGACAGTCGGGGTGGTGGTTGCGGCAAGGATTCAGACAGTGGCGCCGCACAATTCAGACTGATTCCCAAGGAGAGGATCATCGCCCTCGACTGCGAGATGGTCGGCGTGGGTCCGGAGGGCCGGCAGAGTGCCCTCGCCCGCTGCAGCATCGTGGACTACGACGGCAGCGTGGTCTACGACGCTTACGTCCGGCCTGAGCTGGAGATCTTCCACTACCGGACGCCGTGGAGCGGCATCCGGGCCCACCACATGAGGGACGCTGTGCCCTTCCGCAAGGCACAGCAACAGATCGCTGCCATCCTCCGCGGTAAGGTCCTGGTGGGCCACTCGCTGCGGTTTGACATCCAGGTCCTGCACATCCGGCATCCCGCCGAGGACGTCCGCGACACCAGCAGCTACCCGGGCCTCCGCCAGCTGGCCGGCCTGACGCTGGGCCGCGGCCAGCACCCCGGCCTGAAGAAGCTGACCAGGCTGCTCTTCGGCCACGCCATCCAGACCGGGGAGCACTGCTCCGTGGAGGATGCCCGGGCCACCATGAACTTGTACAAGCTGGTGGAGAGCCGATGGGAGGAGGAAAGGGTGTCGGCTTTCCCCGACGGCGATTTCCGGGCGAGCTTCATGGACGACCACTTTTGGCCTGACGATCTTGACCAGTGAGGCAGTGACCTGCCCCATCCCCGTCCCCCATCTGATAACTTATCGGATACATGCACGATGTTACCAAAGGGAAGGCTGGCTGCTGTGCTAATACTCAACATGTACCGGTATCTGATCAAATGGCCAAATGAAAAAATAGTTGTGCTTCCAGTTTCCCGGCCAACCCTATTTTGAAGGCACGTTCAGTGTTTTGAATCAACAAACCCTGCATACATTTAAATCATGTTTATGCTGGCTCGAGATTATAACACTTATCCAGTACATGACTCGGCATGAAAAAATTTAAAAAAATCCTACATACCTACCTACCGCATTTTCAGATGCCATGTACATGTAATAGGAAGCACGACTTTTTTTTTTATTCAAGGGACAAAGTAAAGGAAAACCAAGTGACTGTGAACTTTGTAAGCTAGCCTCTGGCTCGATGTACTACCAGTGCTCTTGTCACTTGATTAGCTCAGTTGGCATAATTATGGTTGGTAATAAGAGTGCTGCTATCTAGCTGCCTGGTTCAAGTCCCAGTCCAGTCAAATTTGCATGGCCAGTTTTCAATTTATTAGATGTCTGGACCCGCGAGTGATTGAAAATAGGGCAAGGACAAAAAAATGGGATTTTGTAAAGAAATTATCACAGAATTTTGTCAGATACCAGTGCTAGCTTACTGCTTACAGTGAAGTGTGCATTTGTCCTTTCAGACAAAAACAGAAGTGGACAGACTTGGAGTTTCAAACTATTTATGAATGGAGGAATACACTATGTAGAAATTGTGGAAACTGCTTGTTGACTAAAAAAAATGTAAAAATAATGATAAAAATGCAGGTGTCAAAAATTTGGAGCACCTGACGTTTTAATCCAGCAGGACCTTTTACAAAGCAAAATGCCATTGAGAAAGGTCCTGCTAGGATCAAAACATCAGGCCCTCCTAATTTATGAAGGGGTGTAAGAAAAATCAACCCTGGCCTCAGGTTTAGCATACTGGGCTCCTGGCGCTGTTCTCCTGACGCTGTCTGGCATTTACCTCATGGGCTGGCTTCCGGCCTTCTTAGGGCTAATAAGCCCCAGTCTAATGACTGGGAAATTTAAAACAATTCATGAGAGTGAGACTGAGAGCAAAGGAAAAATTGTATGTCTGACAAGTCCTGGACAAATTTGCTTTCTGCAATTAGTCACATAATTGGGGGAAAAACATGATCAGGGATTTCTACCACAGAAACCTCCTTTTCTTTCAAGTTTTGGTTTTCAAAATCAAGCATCAAATCAGCAAATTGGAAAATGTGGAAACTATCAAAGCAATAAACATGTAACCTAAATACTAAAACCAGAATATTGTAAAACCACAAGATTGATTTTCAATAGATTTTCACCCCTGTAACTTTCAGTCACACTGTGCATGGAAAAGAGTGTGCAGGATACAACTGATTTCCGAAGTGTCACAAATGCTTAGTGAAAAGGTTCTTTGCTCTATGTTATGAAAAAATTATATAACTATTATAAATGCATGTATGCAATAAATTGTGCATTTTTGCATGATATTTTACCAGTTTACTGAACACTTTGACTGGCGTGAAGTGTATGTTTATTTATAAAATCTGATGTGGATCTGAAAAGTACTGGTAATAATGTAATTAGAACACCAATAAGGTAATAATTCACATTCAAATCTACATGCATTCACATTGCACCAAAGACAAAAAGAAGTGCTCAATACTGCCTCTTAGAACGGTTTTGTCTGGGGAGGGGGGCAAGATTGCCAAATAAGAAAAGAAATAAATACTGATATTTTAAACTTGAACAAAATTTGATAATCATCAAGCGAATACAGATAACAAAATTAGGAGGGCCTGACGTTTCGATCCTAGGACCATTATGCCTTTGAGAAAGGTCCTGCTGAAATTTTTGTTTTACATTCAATTGACCATTTTCACTGTAAATTTGGTCAGGAGAAAATAATTGGCTCTGCCTTTGATAAATGTCCTGCTAAGATCGAAATGTCAGGCCCTCCTACATGTAATTTCTGATATTTTTGTTACTATCCATTGACCGTCATTTTTTACTATAAATTGAGTGTCTTCATCCACTGCCTGTTTCTCCTGACCCCCCCCCCCCATTTCACATCATCATGTTCAATGGCGCCCTCTATAAAAGCAAGGACATACATTTTTACCACGGAAATAAGCATGAAAACCACCGAACAGATTTCATTCACAAGTTAACCATTATGCAGCCAAGATGATCAGACACTTTCCTGGTCCCCTGCTTTAGCAAACAAGAGCCACAGGTTCGAATCCCACCGCAGTCCCCACATGAACTGAGTCACCAGTAGTCAAGTGTACGCCTTTGAGAAAGGCCCAGCTAGGATCGAAACATCAGGCCCTCGAAAATGTTGAGACTCAACAGAGGACTTCACTTTTCAGGGCTCAGTCAATGGCAGATTCCACCCTCGGTTCAAATATTTGTGGCAATCGTATCAGCAAATAATCAGGTGTGTCCTGAAGTACTTCACTTTGATCTCAACTCTCAGCCTCGTCATTTCGACGGTAACAGCCGATTAATGGTTGGCCTATTATTTATTCCATCAAGATATTTTTTTTTATAACTATAGTATGACACACTGTACAATACATGCTCTTCCAAGTCGCGCTTTTCCCCCCTTACCCATTATTCGCTACGGGCCCATAATTATGTTTGTGCACAAACTATTTACGGGGTGGGGGCAAGGGGGAGGGGAGGGGGCTATACCAGTTGAAGATTTAAAGCTAGGGATAGGCTTTCTGCACAGGCAATAAGGCTTTCTGCACAGCGATTACAACGTACGTGAACAATCTGAGTGACCTGAGACACAATTCTGTTTTCAAATTGTTCAAAAATTCCCAGTCAGTTTTTCCTTGGTTTGTTTGACCAATATATTAAATTGGAAATCGCGTGATCGATTACTTGCAGACCGTTATTGCTGCGTCAAGAAAGGCAGCTGAACTATAGGCCTGTGATGTTAAACAAATCGAAATAGAAAATCATTATCAATGTAGTATACCAGGCATTCGCTTTGTGCATTACATGGCTGTGGTTCATTGACTTTTTTCATTGACTCGTTTTTTTCCAACGGTCAGTCATTATTATTACGCGGTGGCTGTTGTTACGGCAGTCGTCCGTGTGGTTCCCTGACTTGTCCCTGACTTGTCAGGGAACCACACGGACGACTGCCGTAACAACAGCCACTGCGTTATTCTTAAATTGAAAAAGTTGCATATCTATCTATCGGCGAGCTGCGCTGCTGTAGCCAGGTTTACAACAATGTATTGATAGTTTGCATCTGAATAGAAGCGGGTCGTGATCCCTGGCCATCGCAGTTTGTGCGGGCATCGTATCTACTTTGTGAAAGGGCACAACGGGGTCGCACGCAAAGAATTAAGCGCGCTTCGAACTCGGTCAGGGGGGCTAAATGTGATACATTTTCTGGAATGTTGCCACGCGCGATTGTTCAAAGTGAAGCCCACAGTGCAGTGCATGATGCAGGTATTAGGGCCTATAGCCATTGCACTTGAGAGTTCGACACGGGTCGGACCCGTGTAGATTTCGGCACGGATTTCGTGTAGCGAATCCTGGGGAGCAAATGCACGCCAGTTTGCATATTTGGCTTGAAACGTCGATTTTGTAACGCTTGAAAATTGCGCAAAGGCCGTTCACAGCTTTTCAAAGTTATTACCGGCCAGTTGTTCAATTGAATCAGCGGCGTAGCCAGGATTTTTTTCATGGGGGGGGGGGGCGATGGGGGGGGGCTGCCAAATTTCGTGGGGGGGGCGGACTGTAGTTTGGGCGGTTTTTCGTTTTTTCAAGGTTTTTCGATTTTTCAAGGTTTTTCAGTTTTGCCTTGGAGACGGTTTTCGGTTTTGATTTTTGCAAAACCATGAATGTTTAATCACCTTTGTTTTTCTTTTTTCACATGAGTTAAAAATGCAAATAATTAATGCAATATTGTCGACCAAATCGTCATAAAAAACGTCTTGTGGGATTGTATTCGTCCTCGTGATTTGTGCACGCTGCGAGACCACCATCCAGTGTGTGTGCACTCAGTACGTCCGGAATGATTAGTAGACTTCCACCAGTCTTTACACACGTGTTTTCTAACAATAATGTAATGTTTATTGCATGTGCATAGTTTATAGAGCTCCGTATGATAACAAGTTACCAACGATGTTTCGCGTTTCGCGGTCAACCGAAGTACAAGCTCCGACCAGTCCAACAAATCAATGCCGAACGTGTATAAAAAAATATATTTGTCTACCGGATATAAACTTAAGATCACTCGACTATACTTGTAAAGGTTTTCAAAAACCCGGGCTTGTGAAAACATATTAAAGTAATGTAGAATTCTTGTCTCTTAGAGCGGTTTGAGAGGCGTATATAGCGCGACGAAAATCGTTCAACTTGACCCCAAAGCCGCGCGTTATGAAACCTTGGACAAAATTGACGCTCAGTGCACCCGACGACTGAGACAATTTTCAATAATTTATTTATGTAAGAAAGAAATGTTTCTAGAATTCAAGAAAAAATTATGATTTGCCTGATATTTTTGGAGATTTCGGAAGTTGAAAATTGCATACTGATCCGTCCTACGCGACCATTTTTTGCTTCAGTGACAATCACAGATTTCAATAATGGTCACTTGTATTACTCACGTTTGGGGATCGGAAAAAGGAGAAATTTCCCCTCATTTGATTGAGAACATTCTCTACCGTGCGACGAGCCAAAATTAGGCGGCCATCTTGGATTTCAAATTGAAACTGTACTGTACAAGTATACACGCAAATCAGTGACGTTTTGACAGGTCCGCGAGCACCTTGACATCATCGGTTTACATAAAACGTGCACAGTAATACTGTGCTCGTCGCACGGGAAAGAATGTTCTCGATCAAAAGAGGGGAAATTTCTCCTTTTTCCCCAAACGTGAGCAATACAAATGACCATTATTGAAATCTGTGATTCTCACTGAATCCAAAAATGACCACGTAGGATGGTGATACGGGTGTTTTCGGCGGTAAATCTGGGGGTTTCGGTCGGGTAGTTTTTCGGTTGAAATGTGTTAGCGGTTTGTACTCACCAGCTAGTCCAAGTAACTTGGACCCTTACAATCGCCCTTTTTAAAATTTTGAGGGGTCGGGCGATAGTAGGCTCCAAGGAATCCTGCTGGAAAACTCGGTAAGTAGGCCTAACTATGTGTTCGACTCCATGACTACCGGTACCCCGGACCAAAACCCCCAGATTTTACCCCGAAAACACCCGTGAAACCGTCCCACGCACCCATCTTTGGATTACGTGAGAATCACCGATTTCAATACTGGTTATTTGTTTTACTCACGTTTGGGGGAAAAGGAGAAATGTTCGTGTGATTCTCACTTAATCCAAAGATGGGTAGGCCTACGTGGGACGGTTTCAAAGGTGTTTTCGGGGTAAAATCTGGGGGTTTGGGTCGGGGGTAGTCATGGAGTCCAACACATAGTTACTTACCGGGTTTCTCAGCAGGATTCCTTGGACCCTCCTATCGCCCGACCCCTCAAATTTTTTTAAAAGGGCGATTGTAAGTTACGGTACTCGGACTACGCACCAGCAGGATTTGAACTCGGTTCGACTTGGACCCTACAGTCTTCCGAACCTCAAAATTTTAAAATTGGATAAAAAAAGGGTGAATTGTCAGGACTAAGTTACTCGGACTACAAATTACCCTCAAATTGAAGCCTGTATATTCCTCTTTCTTTCCATACCACCGTACGTTTCAAAATTAATGACTATAGGAATAATATCAAATTACGCGGAAACAACATTCCGAGATATGGAACTATAACTTAGAAACGATGGAAATGCATTCAAACAGGTACCGATCGAAAGCTAATTGCATCGTGCATCCAGATAATGGCCGAGGTTGAAAAGTGTAGCACATTTTATTGTGACCGTTTTCCCTTCGCGACGTTATAATAGAGACCTTTTCAAGTCTAGGTCTAGTTTCCATCTAGTGAAGCCATAGTGACACTAAAGGATCAGTGGGGCCGAAACCAGACTACGCGCAGCATGCACTGCAACAAGACATAACACGTCCTTGCACACTGTTGTACGTACATGTACATGTACATAATTATGTATCGTGGGAACCCCCGTTTTCGACGCTACACGTTTTCGACGCTTAGCTTTCTAACTCACATCGCACGATGAAAACAACTCCGTATAACGATCTCAGACTTCGTATCTTACAGACTGTTTCCTGCTCTTGTCCGCCACCGAAAATGTGGAAAGTTAAGGCTTTTCCAGTAGGCCAAACTCGTGTAAATCAAAAAGTTGCTCTTTTGGGGTCTATTTTCCTAGGTACAAAATTGGCAGTTGCTTCGAAGCTCCAGTTTTCTTTATTGTTGGTCCTAAAAATAATCTGAGTTTACCTTAACAAACCCCAACATCCGTAGAAAAAAAAATATCACGCAACTTGAGGCAGTCCGTTCTGAGTAAAAACTATGGAGGCTACTATAGGGCGTCTCGCTTATATAATTTTTTTAATTTTTTTCTTTATTATTATTTAAAGACAAAAAGTAACATGGCCCAATAGGCTTTTATAAAAAATAAAAAAAATAAAAGGGCAGCTAGAGAAAGTACCAAGAAGGAGGAAATGTGTCTCTGGGGTGACATTGGGAAAGGTCATAACTGAAGAAGCAGTGAGAAAGGATTGTGGAGGTTTTTTTTAAACGTCACAAAAGAAGACATTAACAAGACCAATACGTTTTAAGCATAAATTATGAATGATTTGAGGAAAGTGTTAGAAGCAGTGTGGACAAAAAAAAACAAAGATGAATACAAAAAAAACATACAGGGAAGAATTTTACAGTGCCACACAGCATTTTGAGTTATTTTAAGAATTTATTTTGCGTTTGGCTGACTGGGACACCTTACTAAACACCACTGACGAAAATAGGTGACGATGCTTACTGCGCGGTGCGCCGCGGACGTCAACAAAACCGGGTAATCTTACGGAAGTGACAGGCTTGATCAACCTTCTCTATGATTATTCTAATAGTCTGTGGTGTGGACAAAGTGACTGGGACCTCTTTTAGTGTGATACTTTCGTCCACATTGTTCAGTTTGAAGAAAAGTCCTTATATCGTCGAAAACCGGTTATTGGAGGATACACATGTACAATGTACATTGTGTACACTAACATGTACGTGTACAGCGACCGCATGGCTGCATACACGTACATGTACATATACGTACGTATACGCTGCGCTACTCAAGCCTCTGCAAGATCATCAGCACTCGGCAGCTACAAGCTATTTTACCGAAAAACATGAATTGGGGTAATAATGGGGTTCTTAATTTATCTTTAGAATTGTGTGGTTTTGATTTTCTTTTGTTTTTCATTGAAATAACTCAAATCCCAGTGGGGGGGGGCGAGTTGGGGGGCGACGATCTTTCATGGGGGGGCGTACGCCCCCCCCCCCCCACGCCCCCCCCCCCCCCCCACGCCCCCCCCCCCCCCGTAGCTACGCCGCTGAATTGAATATGTCTAGGGTCCCTCTAGCCGGCCGGGCCGGGAGAAAGTCCATCGGAACTTCGCCGATGCCAGCGGTTACAGCAGCGAGTCCCTACTGCTACACGGCCAATACTGGGCAACAGGGCCTATTATATTATGCAAGCGGCTATACAACGGAGTTACCATCCTTAGTTGGGCGCAATGTCAGCTAGCAGCCCGATGGACTGCCTCCGAGTTTTAACATCGACACTCCGGGTGTCTACTATTACTTTAATTCATTTCGCCGTCAGGTCAATGCTCCTTCAACCACCTCCATGCTTAATTCAACCAATGCACGTTAATGTGTATTTTGTCCTTTATGTTAATACCTGTATCTCCCTGGCCCTATAAATGGCATTCTGTTTGCTATTGAATGAGAACTAAGGATAAATAAGAATAAGAACGAGAAATATATGTCTGTTGTGAAACAGAGCATAGAGCTTTTCCGCTTCTGTTTGTAACAAGTCATAGAATAGCCCCATTCCTACTCCAAAACGCATGTACATATTTTGTGCACAAAGCCTATGGGACTCGAGTGTGGTATTCAAAAATTCATAAAAAATATAAACAATGGTCCTTCGGTTCCAAACTTTAGATTTGGAATGTCTAGCACGATAGCTAACTACATACCAAATTTCGAGATGATCGGCCAATGCCTTATATGTGTTTTAAAATCACACATTTTGATGACGTCATGATTGCGTAACGACATTTTGGCTCCGGAAGGTGTTTCTAAACCATGTCCCCAATAGATATCAAAGAAAAAATGAAAAAAATCTCGCTCCGTTGGCCAAATATGCTCATTTCAATGTGAAAATCTGAAAAGTTCATGACCTCATAAATATTCATGAGATGACGTCACGGTCAATTGATGGCAATTTTTGGATACACCTTTTCCCAACTTAGATACAGTGCAAAGTTGAAACCAAACGAACTTGCACTTTTGCTTTTAATGGATTTTGAAATTTGCCCCTTCAAAGCAAGGTCACGTGACACGTGATGACGTCATGATGACATCAAGGTGTTTAGGATCAATTTCAGCATGGGCTTTATGCATTCGCCACGTTTGAAAAAAATCCAAGTCTGTTCAATGACCAAAGTCGTGCTTACAAAACCCCTGTGCATTGTCTATGGGCTTTGGGGGAGAAGAAGAAGAAGACTAAGAAAAAGCCTAACAAAAGATATAGCTTTTCCGCTTCCCTGGAAGCGGCGGAAAAGCTAATAAACATCACTGCATATTGAAGTTAATCGTTTGAGCGAGCTAAATCAGACCACATCCTGGATACAGTGGGGCTTGAGCGGAGTAGGCACGCTTGACAGGCCCGCCATTCTGGTTTCGACGCCGTCGTATTCTTCTCCCATTCGGTCATTCCATGGTTTTCATTGAGTCGAGGCCAACCCAGGTTGCCGACAATTTAAAAGGGAGAGTAAGTTCGCTTGCTATTTATTTATCTCAGTTCCTATTTTAAACTTACTTTTCCTTATAAAGCTGTGTACAAAAATATATCGAAATAAAGAAACACAGTAGAAAGTGTCCGCTTAGAATGAATAATCTGTCGTCTATAGCCACGGTATAGTTTTAAACTTTTAATAGCCTCAGCATTGCCACAAAATTGCTTGATATACCTTAAAGCGAAATTTGCATAATTGATTGAAAATGCAATCACAATGATTACGAAGCATTCATAATTATTTTCTCACAAGCATCAAGAAAACATGTTACAGTGCACCAGAGATCTAAAGGGACTGGTGTTTAGAAAACTGACTGTCTACTAGGTCGGGGTAAACGTTGTTTCATCGCTTAATAATTTATTCAGGTGCCGGAATTTCTAAATTGTTGGCCTATACCCCATTTGCGAAGATCAAGATTCACATTTTCTCAAACTCAACGTCTACATAGAATAACACACCCGCGAGAGCCTTCGGCTCAATCAGTCAAGTTGTCAACCACGTCATGAGGGAAACCGTAGAAACGAAATTAAACGCTAATCTAGGCCCTAACCCCCCCTTTTCAGACATAGATTATTTTAGACATACATGTTTGTAACTCTTTATTTCAACGATCGTTGGAAATTCAACAAATATCATTTTTTCTCGAAAACGGCGGATGTTTGAAAGCTAAAATTTTACGGCATGTTACATGACCTAGTTCCTACCGAGTAAGTCATTTCTCAAATTTGGAATGTCAGGAAATCAAACCCGCACCAATTTCGTACATCGCCTCTTCACTTCATCAAAAAAAGACATTCTTGGACAGGTGAGACTAATAAGAGCGAGAAACAATGATGCTCGTGTTATCGTCTCATGCATGTATTGACCAATTATTATAGTCAATTTTGATGTGGCATTTCCTTCAGGTCCTGCTTTTACTATTCAGTTAGCAAACAAAGTACATGTACATAAACGCTAACTCAATTAACTATAAAGTTAAAATCTCAAGGGATGGATAACGAGGCCATTATTGATAAATTTACAACCAGGCCTACTAGGGTCAGTACTGTAGCGCAGACTACGATGGCCGCTATACCTCCACCTAGTCCCGTTCCCGTTCTCCCAGTTTGTGCACCTGTTGAGTTGTTGAAACAGTATCTGAATAAGTCATCGGTGGTCTTACGCTGTGCAATAATATAATTGACCATCAATGCTATTATCTGTAAGTGTTTTTCTCCCTTAAAGGCCCACTATACAACATTGGGAAGATCCACAAACTTCCTTCTAATTTACACAGTTTGTAGATGTTTACGATATAATCTTTATGTTGAAATCTCACGGTCCGGGATGCTGTACTTTTCGAGAAATCTTCACTCAAACATTGACAAATAGTTTATTACTCGCGAGTTATAAACTATTTCTTACACTACAGAATGGTGCAAAACCCGTGTCGGTTTTTTGCCTTTTCTATTTTCTCAGATTACCATTTGAGCTAAAACCATCGAAGGGTTTCTTTAGTGGAATGTTTAATGGTTTTACACATGTTTAATTGGTTTAACTGTGGCAATCTTTTGACCTTTACCAAAGCTGTATAGGGCCTTTAAGAATTTGAGAAATTGGCAAAGACAACTTAGACAGGAGACCGTGAATTGAACCCAAGACTGGTTTTGCGTACCAGCGCTCTCATCATCCAAGTTATCCGGCCCTTGAATGGTCTCAATAGAAAACATAATAAAAAAAAAGCCTTTGTGCAACTCGGCATTTAATCACCTCCGAAAAAGTATAAGACAAATCCCGGCGATCTTCCGCACCTTGTGGTTTTCAAGGAATTTCGAGGCACAACTAGGCTGAGTATTTCCCCGTTCTTGTTTGCGCCATACTGCTCGCACATGGACTTTCCCTCAAGTAACAGTGCTGATGGTATTTCTCAATTTCTTTCCGCATGCGCAATGCCCATTTTGGGGGTACCACAATTGACGTTGCAGCAGTCAATTGAGCATAACCCCCATGAACACACGCGCGAACGTGCAAATTTTTTTTTCAAGATCTTGAAAATAATTGAGACACAACTACAGGAGCCACATTGAGCTGTAAAATCAACGTTACAAGGACACCATGCAGTACCTCTGTGGGGCTGGTGAATTAACCATCCCTCAAGGCTGGAGCTTGCCACCCTATATATTCACGTTTTTTTCACGGTCTTTTTAGTGACATGAAGATGTCCTTATCAGGTCAGAGAGGCGATTATTTTCACAGTGAATTCACTGTAAAATGCACCGTGAAATCACTGTGACTTTTTAGTTTCACCCCTCTTTCACGGTTTAGATGTTCATAGTGTCACATAGCGATATCTTTTTGAACAAGCCACATAGTACTATGGAATAACAGGGGTTGTGTACATGGAGGATCCAACGCGGTCAAGGCATCTTTATGTTAATTACTCGGTTCTCGCTGTAACTGCAGCGTATGCATCCTTTATTAGCATTCTATAAAGTATTGTTGTGGCAGCTAGTATGAAGGCATCGCCTCAAAGGGTTTAATCAAGCAGTAATTGTAGACAGCCTCGCAGACGGCCTCCAAGCTACGCGGTTTTATTAGCTTTTCCGCACGCTTCAGCGAAGCGGAAAAGTTATTGTTGTTGTTATTTTTGTTTTGTCTTCTTCTTCTTCTTTTTCTTATCGGAAAAATCCCATAGACAAAGCACAGGGATTTTGTGGAGGGCACTTTTGCCATTGAACATACTTGGATTTTTTTAAAACTTGGCAAATACATAGAAGCACATACATTTAAAGCACATATTAGCCAATGGTCAATCTTCTCGAAATTTGGTGGCCAGTTAGCTATTGGGCTAGACATCTTAAATCCTGAGTTTGGAACCGATTAAACATTGTTTTGAATTATTATGATTTGTTAAATATCATTTCTTAGTCCCATAGACTTTGTGCACGATACGTTGGTGTGCCTTTTGGGGTAGGAATGGATGGTACAGGTTCGAAACAGAGTTGCCACCTTCATGAACTCAATCAAAACGATGTTAAAAGGGGTTCACACCAATATACAGTAAAACTGTGTTTTTTTCGTTTGTTTGTTTGATCCCGCAGGATCAATATTTAGCATATATCTAAGTTGGGCAACAGTGTATCCAAATATTGCAATAATTATGACGATGAGGTCATCTCATGAATATTAATGAGGTAATAAAAAAAAACGATATTAAACCAATGGTTAACTCCCTTGTTGTGCTGTTGCTAGCGCATATAGCATGTGAGAAGAGTTTCAGGGACCAATTAGGTTCCATGACCTTCCTCATGTCATGTGACCCTTTCCTCCGGTCCAGACCGGAAGTACTGTAGTAATCATGCATGTGCTACTGGTTTTCAGATTTTCAACTTGGTCTTTCTTCGGGGGAAAAAAAGGAAAAGCTACACGTTCTGTTACAACAAACGTATGTTTATAGTTTCACATGTATTCATGTTTGTTTTTTTGGGGTGTAATGTCCACCTTTTCCTTAATTTATGTAATATTCTGCCAATCGACTCGGTGTCTACTCTACTAGCCGTCACTGTGTACTTCCATGA
The DNA here is from genome assembly GCA_949987565.1 of Luidia sarsii. NCBI lineage: Eukaryota > Metazoa > Echinodermata > Asteroidea > Paxillosida > Luidiidae > Luidia > Luidia sarsii. The sequence continues at coordinate 4,635,029 of OX465106.1, read as the reverse complement.
CCTCTGACCCGCTTCCAGAACTATGTTATCCGCTTACACGTGTTTGACATCTTGTTCATATCACTATAGAATAATAAACTGTACTTGTTTTTGACCATCTTTCAGGTTCCCTCTGACCCTTCATAATTGGGCATTTTTGTCAAAACGGGCCATTGTTTGTTCATGGAGTGGGATTCAGAGCGTCCCAGTGATTTGTCTATGGGAATCGAGGACCAAGAATATTGGAGAAGAAAACAAGCCAGAATAAAAACTATAGCTTTTCCGCTATGTTGAAGCGGCAGCATAGCTAAAAAAAATTGCTAAAATTAAACGTGTATCAAATTTGCAAAACAGTTATGGTCCTCAGACAGCTTGGGATATTCTTGATGTATACAATGCCTTTACATGTATTGATAGATAAAACGAATTTGAAGTTGATATTTGATTTCAGTTATCTTTGCCAAACATAACCAATAGTAACAACAACCTGAGAGGTGTTTGAGTTTAAGTAATATCATGCCACTTGGAAAAAAAGATGATTTGACCCAGACTTGAACCCGTCACCTGTTGTTTTAACATAATTATACCGGCGCTCTTATCAACTGAGATTCCCAGCCCTTTGCAAAGAGTCAATTATGTTATTCAGAGATTATGACCCTCTTTTAATTCAGATGCAAGCACCCGATCGTTCAAATTTTGGAAATTCAACAAGTGCATTTTGTTTCTTTTCATCTACAATGAACTTAGAAATAAAGAATATTCGCATTTATAAATTATCCACACATTTGAAAGAAGTCACCTCACAGACTGCGCACCATGTGTTTATATTAATGCAATCGAATTTTCCAAAAAGTGCATTTTGATAACGTCATGATTGCGTCATGTGATTTTGGCCAGGGAAGATGTTGTTTCTAAATAAAAAAGAACAATTGGGAAAAAAAATCGCCCCATTGGGCAAATAGTTATGGTCAATTGGGTTTGAACATCGGAAAACTTCATGACCTCATTAAAATCCACAAAATGAGGTAACGATCGAAGGATGACAATTTCAGTATACACCTTTGTCCAATTTAGCTTAGTGCAAAAATTAAAGCAAACGAATTTGTCTTCATGGTAATAATGGAGTTTGAAATTTTCCCCTTTAAAGCGCTGTCAGTTGATGACGTCATGATGACATCAAGGGTTTTAGCATCAATTTCAGCATGGTCTTTGTGTATTTGCCATATTAATGAAAATCCAAGTTTGTTCAATGGCCAAAGTTCTCTTTACAAAACCCCTGTGCAAAATCTAAGGGATTTTTCGAATGTCTGTTTGCAACAAAGCATAGGGCTTTTCCGCATGATTCAATTGAGGCGTAACTTTACATTCTGTATTTCTGGCAAACTAAATGATTGTGAATGTTTAGCAGCCGAATACAAGGCAAGGTATAGTCTCAGCGTGCACTTAGATACAGTACTGTACAACATTGCTAAAGGTCGAAGGATTACCGCAATATGAGTGATACAGAATTAAACATACTGTACATAACCAACTTAGTGAGATTCTTAGCTCAAACAATAATGTGAGAGAGGAGAACATGGTAAAACAGTTGCATTTTTCTCACTGACCTGTGATAAATCAACGGATTCAGCTGGATTTGTAAACAGGGCCGTCAAGCAATTTCTAAAGACAATAGACGGTTGTTATGTGTCTCAACTACGTCTGTGGTCTTTGCAATGCAACATAAAACAGTCGTTGGTGTAGAATGTGAGTTAATAGAACACTGCAGCTTGGTCCAGCAAACGCATGCACATTTTGTGCACAAAGTCAATGGACATGATAATTATATTATTCAAAAATACATAATAATTAGAGACGATGATTAATTGGTGCTAAACTTAAGATTTTACAAGTATCACCCCACCAAGATTCAAGGTTGTTGGCCAATGGCTAATATGTACGCATGAAAATTATAAACCACATCCCAAATAGATATAAGAGAAAAAATGAAAACAATCTCTCTGTTTTTGCCATAATATGCTCAATTGAATGTTAAAGTCGGAGAATTTCATACGTCATGAATATTCATGTGATGAAGTACCATGATTGCAGTTTTTTTTTAATACGCCTATTCCCAACTGAATTATTCTGTAAATTTAAAGTCAATTGAACGTGTACTTTTGCTGATAATGTCCTTTGTAATTTCCCCTTTAACGCACTTTCACGTGACGTCATGGTGTTTCAAAGGTTAATATACACGATTTCAGCAAGGGCTCTATGCATTTGTCAATATATATGTCGACACAGGGTGGTCCCAAGTAGAGTCTGCATGGGGTCCTGCGTCTGATGGTTAAGTTCGAAATTTGCTCGGAGAACACAAAATGAATCCTAGCAGAGAGCGGTTTCCAGTTGATCATTCACCTTGCCTCAAATTGTTATTACTCAACGGCCGGTCACACATACAATAATTATAAGGGTTGTTTGAAGGAAATTACTATTTGGACTCTATACGGTGGTTCTATATCCCATGAACTTGTAACAACGCAACGATCGACCCACCGGAACAATTACAAGTTGAGGGAAAAGACAGTAACGACCACGCAACGGAATTTAACCACCACGGTAGAATCCAAACAATGCACAAGAAATACAGTGAGAAACACCACGAGGAAGCTTTTAGTACAATATATAAAAGGGAGCTTCTTAGCTGGATTGCAGCTCCTCGGAGCGACTAGCCGTAGTGATGGGGCTTGGGGTACGCAGATGGGCTCTGGGTCCGTCCACCACCGAACGTCGGTCCGTCGAGAGAGTTGACAACCAGGAAAGGGGGGTTGAGAGCAAGGGCCAGGTGGAGCTCCAAAGCGAGACCTGGGGACAGTGTCTGTATCAACAGAGCACGGAGTGAAGGGATGCGAGAGTAGTTAGGGGAACACCTAACCAGGGAGTTCAGCGAGTTCCCAAAACTCAAAGTCGGAGGAGAAAGTGCTAGACGGGGCCACTTATCTGACGAGATCCTCTCGCATCTAGGCCTTCTTCGCTTCTTGATTAAGATCACTGGGTGGATAACTTTTTGGGCTTACTAACTAAATCGATACCAATTTAAAGAATATACAATTACAATAATGTTGACTACGCGTGGCAAGATTGAGATTGGGATTTCGCATTATTCTGGACGAGTCAAGTGAATCGTAAACGAGAAATGAAGTCATGTCACACGGCATGGTCACCAGGCATTCCCTTAACTGTGGGGAAGTATACTGATTCGAATTCGGGAACATGCGGTAGAGATACATAAATTACAAAAAAAAAAACACGTACACGGGGGAATAGGACCGATCGAGTAGCTTGTTCGCATTGAAGGTCAACTAAGGGTAGAGGGCATAATTGTGGTGTGTGGCAGCGAACAGCCGTCGTCTAGCATAAATGGTGAATGGAATGTGTCTGGCCAGTGGTCACACGTGGCACAGTCCCCCACGAAGAACTAACTTCGGGGCTGGTTTTCCTCTGACGTGGACATAAGCCTGTGGTCAGGAGATGCGCCTGGTCTACATAACAGACATATGGCTCGATTAATAGTACAACAGCGTCTTATTTAACAACATCAATGCAATTATGAGAATACTCGTATATTATACTATCCTCTTGGGGCATGTTCAAACGAAGACAATGAATAAGGATTCTATGGATCTGCCACCAACATATCGACAATGTGGGACTTGATCTGACCAGAATCTGACCGACAGTGGTCAAACCATGGAGGAAGAAACAGACTTTCTTCCTCCATGGTCAAACCTACTATATACTGTAAATCATTAAATACAAATATCAGATGTGATTTGGCGGAACGGATTTCGTCTCAATTGAGTCCGGTCTACTCAAAACTCAGCGTATAACAAGCGCGGATGCCAAAACTTTCCAATAATTGATTAGGCAACAATGAAATAATGGTCACTGCATAGTAAACTTGAGAAAAGGTTCCAATAATGATTCTCATACGAGAACGTTCAACTTATTTACACATGAATACAGGATGTAGCGAATACAATCGGGCGAATACAAGCCTGAACTTTCGCCCTTACTGTCGGAAACAGTATAGTGCTGTCTCTCGTTGGGCAACGTCATGCCGCAACCACATCAAACGCATGAGCGCATCATTTTATACAATAATAAGGGAGACGCTTACCTGTATCAACAGAGCACGGAGTGAAGGGATGCGAGAGTAGTTAGGGGAACACCTAACTAGGGAGTTCAGCGAGTTCCCAAAACTCAAAGTCGGAGGAGAAAGTGCTAGACGGGGGCACTTATCTGACGAGATCCTCTCGCATCTAGGCCTTCTTCGCTTCTGAGGATTCACGGCGAAGGACCGGGGATAAAGTCGCGAAAATCACGCGCTCGGAAGATACAAAGGGGCAGCCCTGATTGGTCTAAGACCAAGACAAATGCTCGAATTTCGTAAGAAAGAGGGATTAACCGATCAGAAATTAACAAATAGTCTAAAAGTTTGGGGGGTATAGCGTGATCAGCCCTTTCCACCGTCAAGTAAGCAATTCCCATCACATGATCGGACCATGGGCTGTGGTCATACGATGGTCTGACAACAACGCAGCACCGTCACATCGCGTGATGGTCCGACTGGTCAGACTTGGGCCTTGCGTAGGCTAGGAGTGGAGGATGTCTTGGGGCCATTCCGGCCAAGCCAAATAAGGAAGTTGGATGTGCAGATAGGTCAAGAAATAAATCAGAAAGCAAGGGATTGATAATCGTCGGACCCAATTCCCTTCCACTAACTTCCAATAATTTTAACAGGGTCCGACATATATACAATCCAAGTGTGTTCAATGGCCAAAAAAGTTCTTACAAATCTTGGGAGCAGAGGAAAAAAATTAAGATGTTTGAAAAACAGAATATGACGCTTTTCCGCAGATGGCTCCCTATGTGTGCATAATTTCAGCATAGGCTCTATGCAGAAACAAATTCAAGTGTGTTCAATGGCAAAAGTCGACCATGCAAAATCCCTGTACAAAGATTATGGGATATTTCGGAGAAGATCGAGAGATATAATTATGCCTGTTTGCAAAACAGAACATGACGCTTTTTTCTGCATCCGTGTCTAATATTTTGTTATATAGCATTTCCTCTTAATCTGTTCTTTTTTTGCTTTGATTTCTTTTTATTTTGTGCATGATTAGACTGACAATTTCCCAATCGTGACACGCGATGACGAAATTGTGGCTCAAAAGAGAGTTTATCAAGTTTTATCAATACTTTAGACATTGATAATTATTTTCTAACATTGATGACTTTATTATTGCATCGGATTGATATTTCAATAATATGAAAGGGCTTTATGCATGTGTGGTACATTAATTGTATGTCATCATTTTTTAAGAGTGGGGTGCTCTCAAAGCATTTCCATGATTTGAACCAGAGACCTCTGGTGTTGCGTACCAGCGCATTTTAACCATCTGAACTAGCCTGCCCCTAGACAGTGGCTTTAAAAGTTCCTGCTGGAATCGAAATGTCCTAATTAATTAATTAACTAAGGTTTAGGTTTGAATTTTGGTCATTTTTTTTAGTCTGAAGCAGTTCGCAACATTGTTCGTGTATTACGTCTTCCCATAATGCTGAGCGAAAACACATTTCGCACTAACTTTACTGTCGTATCAGCTGCACGCACGTATTTTGTGCGTGACTCCAAAGCTCCGGTGTCACTGGTTATATACCGCCGTCGACGTGGACGCCATCGAGACCATGCTTGATTTGTGAGTCGTATTTATATACTGCAAATTACGTAGGGAATAGCTACAGTCGATTGTAAGGCGGTACTGCTCTCTGCTTGCGGGCGCTCAAATATGAATAGCCTCGTCGGCTTTTTTTGAATCCCTGATTTTATCAGATCAGCTGTAACGCCGCTTTTTATCAGTCACTGTTGATATCGGTGTGGTTCTTAATTTTTGTAGACTTTCGTTGCAACAAACTGTCTGACTTCTGGTGGGTCGTCTGCAAAAGGAACCAGGGACTATTCAAGCAGGCCACGCGATATCTGCGCGTGGTCTCGACCGCTCAAGGATGGCGAGAATTCGGCATCTTCGAGTCGCGCTTTTGTGCTGGATCCTTCACGGTCTGTCCCAGATTACAGCGGCACAAGCACAGGGTAAGTCTATACATTTATAAATTCAAATTTGAATTCATATTTATACGCAATATTTCGGGGATTAAATCGAAACCTTTGAAGACCTTTGAATAAAGTGATGATGCTTGATCGAAATGGATTTCATGTTGAAGATGGCACTGCCACGTCTTAATACAATTCAATATGAATTTGATTCTCATTCGGTAGGCGTCGTTTGCCTCAGAGAATGGAAGTCCCACAATTATTGGCCATCCATTCGATCTTCAGTATGAGTAAAATATCTCACAGATGCATTAAATCTTCACTACGATTTAGCCTATTAATTGTAAACTATTTATTAAAAAATGCACCACGTGGAAATCAATCAGCACGCAAAACTAATGTTCAAATTCATCTCACTTTGCGTCTCTGAGATGAATAGGGGCACCAAGTTTCCCCAGTATTTTCATGGATCTACTAGCCCGGTTCAAATCACAAGTTTGGCACTGGTTGAGCGTTGCTTCGATTTATTATGATTTTTTTTTTAGAATTTGTATCAAGTCCCGAGGACTTTATGCACAAAATGCGCTTGTATATGTGTACGTTTTGAGGTAGGGTAGTAGGCATAATGGCAAGGGTTCGAATCAGAGTGATGCAAATTAATTTTTCTCTGCTCAAAGTGATCACTTTGTTTCTGGAAATGCCTCAACCCTGTATAAACCAAAACCCAGACTGCCATTTGCAATCATCACGCGATCTTATAGTGTAGTAGTCCTTTATTTGTCCTGGTTTCTCCCCTAGTGGATAGGAATATTTAGCTTTAGGCGAAAGCCCGCCGCGATCTATTTTCACCTTTATTTTTCTTTTGGCGCGTATAGTAAACCAGCGTACTAAATTAGCTCCATTTTAATTTCCTCCTAGCGAAGTAGCCATTCTTTCATTTACGCGCTTTTATAAGTTGCACAGCTAAAATAGGTTCTACGGGATTAACATTTTGTTGGCATGTATCTAAGATGGGAAAAGGTGTAGGCCCTCTACAAAAATTGCCACCATATAATTTTGACCTCATCTCGTGAATATAAATTCACGAAATTCTCAGAATTTCAATTTTTTTTACCATATTTAGCACCAATTGGAGGACATTTTTAGATGTTTCTTTTCACATCAAATGAAATAGATTTGAGCAGCTCTTTTGTGTAAAAATTTCGTCATCGCGTGTCACGTGAGAGCGCTTTAAAGGGCCAAACATCATCGTCCGTTCACGCACAAAACAAAAAGTAAATCTGATTGATTTGAAATGCGAGTACAAATGTATATCAAAGTTGGGACACAGATGCTGAAAAGCTTTGTGTTCTCTTTTGCAAACAGACAAATCCCCAGTTTATTTGTCATGGAAGGAATCTATTTCAAAGTCTTACGCTAAATTATTCGTATTTCTTACACGAGTTGAACATGAGGATATGTCGGTGATGTAAACCTCCGCCAGTTGGTCGGCAGCGTACGGTGGGTATTTCCCAGCCGTCTGCTAGGGCGAGGGAATGTTCCGGCCTGTCCTTCAGAGCGGCCCGACGACCACATGCATTAGCGCGGTGAGCCCCCGCCAACCGGTGGCCGTGGTTCGCGTCGAGTCGACGGCGCGAGTATATGCTAGTGCGATAAAGCCCCCAACCACGGTGGCCGTCTTTCGCGTCGAGACAACGGCCCCAGTGCGCCACCAGCGAGCCGCTGCATGGCCGTTGCCTGGTCGACCTGTCTGACGATCGACTTGTCTCAAGTCGAGTTGTCTAACGGTCAACATGGCTGACATTTAAATCATGCAGATAACAGAAGTCTGTAAAAGATGGAAACACTGAGAACGTACAATGTGAGATCTTCTAGAAAAAAAAAAGACGTCAAAGGAAAAGAAAGCATGGGCTGTATGGGTGTTTGCTATCATTCATTTCATTATCGATATATTTATGAAAAAATACGTTTGAATTCTAATTGGACCTTTCTCAAAGGCACAATCCTTTCGCAGGGGAATTGCAGGGGAATTGCAGCTATTTCAGATCTAATAAATGGCATAAATGTTACATATCTTCCCGTACCACATCTGGGACAGGACTGTAGGCGAAGTTGGGCATACCCAAGATTAATATCAAGGTGACCTTTGTCTTTTTTTTCCCCTGACGAACGTGCCTGACTTGTATTCTAATCCAAAAATATATTTAGGTCGAGTCTAAGTCTAAACTTGTCTCGATTCCGAGTCCACAGTCATCCAGGTCATGTCCGAGTTCGAGTCACAAGTCAGGGATCAACGGTCCAATATCAGTCGGTAACATAATTCGTCAATGAATACCCAAACCTCCGACATTTTTTGTAAATTTCTCATAAGCATTTTATGAGCAAAGAAGACGATTTGGTCAAATATTTTGTGTAGGGCCGACGGTTTTACAGCACATTTATCAATATTGTTGATTGGTCACACTTTCTTGTAAAGGGTATTTGATCATACAGTCCCCCTAATACCCCAAAACTTGTTGAAATATGGCAGAGAAAGCTTTTTACAGGACCGGGATTTGATCCCGAGACCTCTGGCTTTGCGCTCTTACCATCCGAGGTGGTCTGGTATAGGAAGAGAGTATACTTATAGTTAAGGGTAAAGATCAAAGGGAGGATCATAGATATAACATGATGTTTGCGTCGAGGAGAATTCAATGAGGGTTTGCCCTGCTCGACGTGATCAACATGATTTTACATGATGTAAAACCCTTCACTAAATGGTTATCAAGCATACATGTTGGCGGTAAATTAACAGGTTCAGGGATAGGTATGCAGGAAAAACCAGATTTTTTCAAAAACTGTTGTACACAAACAATTGGTTTTTTGTTGCATAATCCTATGATGACATGACAAATTTGCTAATGAGAAGTGAATTTCTCATTAGCAAAAAAATGTAACTTAATGTGTGACTTAAACAAATAATTGTCCGAGCACAGGTTCCCCCTTTGGACACTTCAACTCATACCAAACATGGTACAAAGTGTACCGCGAGATATACATTGTTTGCAATACCCGTCTGATGGAAACAGACTCTTTCAATGGATTATTTTGGCACAACCCACAAGACCTATGACAGTATCGCCTGCACCTCCTCAAAATGATAATCCTTATCTCCTGACTTTTTAATGTACAATGTATTGGTGAAACTAAAAGCCAAAACTGGTTAATATTATTGGACAGATGGACACACATGTATGTTGGGTGTCACTTCAATCGCCCTAATCTTTCTTTACTTTAATCATTCTGCACTAATCCCTGCCCAATTGCAACCCCTCCCGTTGATCCCAGCCAACAAGCTACCACTTTGTCATTTGCCATCTGTGTCCCGATTGCCACCTTCCTATTAGGGTTTGTCATTCTGCTTTTGAGAAAGGTTCTGCTAGCGTCGAAACGTTTTTGTGCACAAATAATTCAAGGATCGAATCCGATCTATTGTGATTTAGTCCCCTTTTGGTGGGCAAAATTTGCCATTTAATGCTTTGATTTTTAACTCATTCGGAAAATTCGGGGGGAAATGGCAAAGAAAACGCCAATTAATAGTTGAATGCTTCTGACTGGCGTCCTCACCCCTGCAAATAGCCCCGTAGTTAATTATTTAGTGCGGTGCGCCATGCAGCTTCAGACCGACCCCAGTGGAAGGCTGATGTCCTAGCCTTATGTGCCTCCTGGCACTCAGAGATTTTAGTTTAGTTTAGTAATTATTTAGGATTATCACAATCTAAAGCATTTTGTTCAAATGTTCCCAGTACGTTTTTCCGTTTTGTGTATATATTTTTTGTCTAACTCATATCAAACATTTTTGAAAACAAAATGGCAAAGAATAATTTGACCGGACCAGGTCTTGAACCCGAGACCTCTGGGTTTTTTTCAGTACCAGCGGTCTGAGCTATCCAGTCCTCAGATAACGGCCTTTCCAAATACCCATCAACTAGCCTCTGCTATAGTGGGGGATCCAACCAGAAGTTTATTAACCATTAACAGCCGTATATCTCCAGGGGTCACATCCCCGCTTTCGTTCAGATGCAAACAACCAAATTTTCTAAACCTGGCTACATCAGTTCGGTATTGTACAAAGTTGCTTCAGCTTTTTCCAATTTAAAGGCCCAATACAACATTGGTAAAGGTCTAAAGATTGCAACAGTTTGTGTGTTAAACCATTAAACATCCCAAAAAAGCAATCCTGAGAAGTATAGGAAGGTTTGCGGTGACACCATGTACCAGGTCTCTTAAAGGAAGAGATGGGTCTTAGTCTCCATCGTTTTCCTACTGACCCCAAATTTCGAGGAATTTGGACGGCAAAAGTCAAGCTGACCCGGGCGAAGTGGTCACTCGGTGGTCACTCGGTCATCTAGCTCAGCGCACTGTAGTTTGAGCCAATTTGTTTCGATCGAAGCCTGAACGATCAACGTCACCACTTCGGGAGAACTTATAGCAGAAAGCCCTCCATCTGCCGTTACAAATGGTGACGAATTTGCCATGCCTTCGCTTCGGTGTTCCTTTCTTTAGGCGTCTGTCTTGTAAACAGCGTGCTAAACACACGTTGTTTGACTCACCAGGGCTCGAAGAATCTGTAGTCCGGCGTGCCGGGACAACCACATTCTTGTCGGACAACCAAAATGGTCCAGGCTGCTAGCCCGACGGGCAAGCACAGTAAAAAATATCGATAAGTGCTTACGTCGGAACTCTAAATGTCAACACCGCTAAAACCGCTTTACCTTGATTATTTAGGGCCCCAAATGTTGTGAAATAACCCTGATTGCGTTGCCTGCATAGGCTGGGTAAGAATTGTTTCTGAATGGGCAAAACGTTGCCGACTGTGACGAACATGGAGCGCCGAGGGCGCCCTCTCTCCGACAAGTTAACCTCTGACTATTCAGGATTTGCAAACTTTAACTGCTTTATTTGCATTCCAGCGTCGTGGGTGGACCACATAAGGTAAAACTATGAAGCAAAAAATACCAGGAAAATACACTAAGTACATGTGTACAAGTAACAATTGCGTGTAAATACATTAAACAGGTTGGCAAGAGATTACATACTGTACTTCAAAATCAAGGAAAGAATAAAATGGATCCGACATCGCAATGGTAAAGACAAATATGAAAAGATCAGCTCTAAAAAAGTTTCAAGGCAATTGTCATAAAAGGCCACCATGGAAATCATCTTACAGAATTGTGCTCTCCAAAAGATGAAGTGTCCTCAACTGGCTGTGGGTCTGGAACAATGATTCAGCAACCTACATTCCGAGAAATAAATAGGCCCTACACTATAAACTCAGCGCGACTGCAACATCCAAATAAGGATAAATAATACCAAATATGGAGTCACCTCATGAATATTCATGACATCGTGGAAAAAATGGCGAAACCTGCGTTTAGGCAGACCTCGGAAGCACACAAAAACTAAGTCCATTACGTTACAAAACATTCAATAACCGTCAATACAAGAACATGGACTAACCAAATATCCACCGTTTCTTGAGCAGAATACAATACTGATCCTTACAAAATTCCCAACCGGGAAACCAGCCTCGAAAAACATGAAAACTTAAGGCACAAATCTGGAGAAGCTTGGGTAAGTCACAAGAAGTTTTACGTAGCGTGGCGATACAGAAACATGGCGGCAAGGCTCGACTGGAATCACAATTCAGTACTTATCAAATAATAGTATCAAATAGCGAACAATAATCACAAACACGAGTATCACTGGAATCTACAACTCACAGGTGCTTAACAGGTAAGAAGGTCTCTGACACAGAGTAGTCTCAAGAAGAATGGAACCGTGGGAACGGCATCAAAACAACGGACTAGAAACTTAGCGAGCCTGAACCATGGCGAAACTAGCCAAGGCACCACGAGAGGGCGCTACACAGTTAGACTGCGACTAACACCGCCTAGGGCAAACATAACACCGACATTACCGTGTTTTCACGAAAATAAAAGATGTCTTAATTCGAGCGGCCTCCATCCATTACAGACAACACAATGGTAGTCTCTTTTCAAGTCCGAATTTACCATAATTTATGTTTACCATAATTTATGTTATGTTATGTGGCTGCGGTGTAAAAAAAACGCCTCCCGCTGTCTACGTCACGAACAGCGCCACCGCGCTCTGCGTTCAATGAGTGCCGGTAATTATTTTGTTTGTTAATTTACAAAGAAATCCACTGCAGAGGCCCTTTAACCGTGTGTGCACTGGACTATTTCGCGCCATGAAAATACTGGGGGAAGGGTCTCGGAGACCCCCCTAGCTATTGATCTCAGAAATGGAAGGTCCGATGAACTTGAAATATTTAGCTTGCCGATAGATTTCCATGTGCTGAATCCGATTGCATAATTTATTTTAACATGCTGAAGAAACTGTGTCAAAATTCGAATTAGGTTTCCCAGATGAGAAATAATATCGTTATGATTTAATTTTATGTGTACTGTTCCCCGTTACAGCAAAAAGCCAGTACTTGTCATGTCCGTATGTTTTTTTTTTATGTTTTTATTTCTGATGGTTTTTTTTATTGTTTCAAAAAAATAATTAGTTTCTTTAAGAATTTCACAGTAGCATAATCAGTGCAACATCAATCCCTAAGCAAGATTCATAAAGAAATAAAAGCCACTGTCTGACAGTATTGAATTGTACACAAATAAATTACATGCAATTTTAATGACCTACACTTACTAATTGACATGTAACACCAGATAGGTAGGTCCGATATAGACAAATTAGCCGATCAAAATGTGCGCAAGGCCCCCCAATGCTGATATGGTTTAAGAGGATATGCCATGCAAAAACATGATCACGTTAAATGATAGCTTTCAACTGTCTGATATACAAAATGTAGGATAAACCGTGGAAATGTATGCCAAGCGTCCGACACGTTTAGCCCATGTTATCCACGTAGTGTACGTTGAAAAAAGGTGATTGGAACATAACTTTTCCATGCTTTGACGAAAAAGCCAACAACCATGGAAAAATACCCCCAAACACTGAAAAAAAAGCATTAGGCCTGTACGTTGCTGTCGGTCGTCTGGGTCCCCTCCATGCCCGTGGCCAGAAGCTTCACCTTCCATCAACATTTCTTCCTGGGTGTATTCAGGTCCGATCTGATACGGCAAAATCTGTTCCGCTTCCTCACAGTTGTTTTCCTCGTCAACTGAATGATATGACGAAAATGACAACTGAGCGCTGTCATGATAAAAAACAAAACATAAACGTAAGACATGATACTGTAGGAATGACTAGCGGACAAGGTGTTCTCTGCGGCTGTTGCCGACGATGTCGCCATATTTATTCCTAAGGTTCTACAGCTCATTTTTTAGTACATGTACAACACAAAAACCAACAACACAAAACATAGAGCCCCCCCCCCCCGCGAACCGGGGGCGACCTCTCCCGACGACGGACCGCCAACCTTGCCAGTCTTGGCGCCGACCGCACAGCAGCTGTAGCGCCCTCAGCCGGCCGGTCGGCGCAGCCGTCACCCTACATTAGTAGCGGAGGACAGGGAAAACATCACAACAAACCTAACCATTGCAAATCTTTCTCCATTTAAGAAAATTACATTGGCAACGGTCGAGGTTGTGCGATTCGAAGTTGTGTTCCCACCTCTGCTACACTAACCAATATCACTCACAATGTGGCAACTACCTTCCAATTACCCACACTAATCGCTACCCCTTGTACAACCAACTATACCCCTGGCAAACTACCCCGTTCCTTATCCAAGAAGTGAACCCAATATACTTTAACCTTATCCACGAGACCTCCCCGTTTGACCGAACCAATTTTCAAAGGTAATCGTTTCCACACAAATGTTCGACGAGAACCCACGGAAACCTACCAAACCTACTCAATGTCTTCCCAAACCCCTCACGTATTCAACGCATTCATCTACGGAGAATGCAAGGAATACAACTAACAGTGAAGACTTCGAAGTAACGGTCATAACCTCAAAACTCCCACCCAACAGAGGCTACTCGAAACCCGAGATCAAACTTGCTCAACCAGCGATGTATCTCCCAAAAATCGACCCCTGGTTCAAAAACCACAAACTGGAACCCAAACAATGCCAACACCTCTGTTATATAGCACCACCTATAATCCTGCGATTAACCACTGTGATTTGCAACGAGCAGACAATATAAACATTGGCAGCACTTCCAAAGCAATGAACAACTCAGGGATATTATTTTTCCCAAATACAACCCTCATTGCTGACCAAAAATGCCAAAAACCTACGGGAATGTTCATCTGGGCTAACCTTCCCACAACAACAACCCCCGTCCCAGACGATTCTAGTTCCTTTGAGGAACTGGTTGAAACCCTGGACAAATCTGCTCTCCTTATTTGAGGAACAAATCACCCAATAATACCCAGTCCGGCCACTCCAACCAATTTCTATACCGGCACACCCATATTGAGATGAACTGATCTGCCAAGAACACTACTGCAACTGATGATTGCCCAGATGGCATGAAAACATGTTATTGCGACACCATGGGAGCTGCGAAGCGTCCCTAGTCTCCTTCCATGAGAGCACCTTCCGATCTTATGGCCTGCTATATTAGCCCAACCCAGTCGACGCATATTGCAAGGTTCTTGCTTTATGGTTAAATTGACTACCCCCCTGGAATATAGCAAAGAACACGGCATGTGGTCCTAAAATGTTTTCATTTTTCGTTCCACGGGTCAACAGAGAGGCAGTGTCACTGAATGGGATAACACCATCATTTTCACAAACCAAGACTTGTCGGGGCAAGTTACTCGGACTAAAGCAAAGGCCAACTCAAAGTTCTGTATTATTCAAAACTTAAAAGCGCTTGGGCTAGAGAAGTGGACAAGATTTTGACCTCTCTTATAATATTCTTTTACTAGTTATAGTTATACAATAGCTGACGGCCTGACATTGATAACAAAAATAGGCATAGTGAAAGAATTATATTGATCTAGCCAAGGTCTGGCTTAGTTACCTACGTCGTACCGTAGGCTTCAGTCGGTCGGGTCTTCACTCACTGTCGACATCACAAGCGTACCGCTTGATCTTTTCGACGAAAATCATGGCTTGGGGTTGTGGAGGAGGTCCATGCGGATGTCCAAGGGCGAGGATCGAGAAGGGTTGTCTGCCGCCATTCCACAGTCCGACCGGGATGTTGAATGACTGTTTATGACCTACACTTAGTAATTTAGAAAATTAGAAAATGTGCACGTGCGTTCAATGGTTTCCTTCACTACATGTGATCAGTTGCCGTTGATCATGGATGCAAATACACTGACAGGTGTTCAGGGCCGCTCGTAAATTTTCACTGACGAACACCACAGGGGTAAATAGTGTGAATGGGACGTTTCTTGCCAACCTACTGATATTTACAGATAATTTAAACCTCGTCGTTTGTATATAGCGCAGTGCTGTTGAGATCCGTCCAGAATTACATCAACATGATACAAAAATACCAAGTTTTTTTTATTTAAGGTACCAACTGGAGCTTTTGTAGAGCTCACTCACAAGTGCAAGAAAAGTTAAATGCCTGTGTTTTGGGGGGAAGTAGGATTGGCCACAGATCCCAAAGATGATTACCCGGTACTCTTCTTCCCATGGAAATTAAACACGTCATGCCGATTGTGACGAGACCCTGTGTCATGCCAAATAGTGTCCCCTGCCAAATAGTGTCCACTCATTAGCATACTGATCGCTGATTGGTCCAATACGTATGACATTCAACCACCGTGGTTGGGGTATGGTTGCGCACTACACACGCATTGTGTATGGTTGCTGGCCTAACACACGCAACGTTGGGCACTTTGGTACCGTTGGACCCTAACTGTAACCGTAACGCTAACCCTAACCCAAACAACCCTAATCCTAACCCTAATCCTAATCCCAATCCTAATTCTAATCGAAACCCTAACCCTAACGACCCTTATCCTAGTCCTAACGCTAACCAATCAGCGATCAGTATGCTAATGAGCGGACAGTATTTGGCAGGGACACTTTTTGGCAGGACACCTGAACTCTGTCTTTATCTTGATGAGCTACGAAATATGTTTATGGTTATTGGTCTCTTACACAAATAATAAGATATCCACTCATAGTGTCCTTCTGGGTTTAGGAGTCCCTTTTTATGTATTTCATGTATTTCTGGTATCAAAAATCTTACAAAACTCATGTTACTTTAAATCATAATATTATTTGTCTCATGACGTGGTTCTTTCCTGTGGCCAGTAGTGGTGTGGAGTTGCATTCAAATGGCAACTTCCCGCCTCACGTTAACTTCAATACCCTGCGTGGCCACCCTCACTCTCTGCCTTGTGCCTACACATTGGCTATTGTTACCTCTTACGCAATCGTTGTGAGTGGCAAGGGCGTTCACGCTTTCTTTTCTTAAACATACATGGAGACCCTTCCATAAATACCATTAAGCGCTGCTTAATTCTCTTATATAGGGCTGTTTTTATCCAACTAATTTAAAACGAGTACATTTAACGACATGGCACAGTATACTGTTGTGGTGAGAACTTTAAATTATGATCCAATTTTTACAACATTTATGATGACTCAGCATATGCCCAACCATGGACCCATTTACGTGCATGATATTGAGTGTACCGACATTCACCCGGATGCTTTCGGTAATAGACATTCGTTCCTGGAGACTTCTACCTGGCTAATGACACGACGGGGGTATTCCTATAGACTCAGTGCTCTCTTCCGATCTTTCTTGGAGTTCGGGAGAGCACATCACTTTGCAAGCGTACAAAACACACCTGTTTGTCTGTATATCCTTTCTGGCAAAGCTCTGAGCATTCTTACTGTTCTTACCATTGTTGCCATCGGTAACGCCGGGGCACCAGGGGTGAATTGTACCGGCATTCACCCGGATGCCTTCGGTAACCAGACCCTCGTGCCTGGAGTCTGCTACCTGGCCATTGACACGAAGAGGGTATTCCTGGACGCCAGAGCCTTCTGCCAGGGACTTGATAGTGATCTACAATGGGACGTCGCTGACATAGAAAACGAGACGGAGCAACAGCTCATCCACGACGGCATCGCTGAATTGAAAGCTAATGGATTCTTTCCCGCGTAAGCATAACCACAATGAATAGTTTACCTATACTCGGTCTCTGGAAAGGTTTTTGTGTTTTTAAGAGTAAATGTCATTCGAAAGCATTGAAATGATGTCAGCCCATATTCTACGTGGCCAAAACAAAATCTGTCCGTAGTGTACTGCTGACCAGCAGAATTAATATCTGGTAATCCATCATTGTCCACTTTGAGGTCTTTGAAGTTTGATATGGATCTTTCCCTTTGATGCTACCTAGAATCATAATTCTGGTTCTTCCTTTTTCCCCTCCAAGTCGATCCTCTGTTATGACATTCTTTCAAAAATCCATCATGTGTAAGGATATGTCACATCCACTTCTTTCGCCCATCTTTACAAGTTTTGATTAACGATCGCTCCCATCCACTATTCTCAATTCATCATCATTGCTAATTTGTTCAGTCCATCGTATTTTACCCATCTGTCTCCCCATCACCCACATTTGAAGGCTGGCCTTGATCGCAGTTCATTCAAGTTCTTTCAGTTTTCATATACATCTATGACCTCCCCCAGAAGAGAAAGGTCATGTCTCCTTATTCCGTTCCAGCACTGCAGCTCGGGAAAGATGATAACAATTAAATATCATTTCTTCGCAGTTGAAGCGAAGTGACCGTGTGACTGGTTTGCACCTCTCATCTCTATTTATTGTTCTTATTTTGATGCAGGAGGGTCAATTATTTCTGGATCGGGCAAAACGACATAGAGGCGGAGAACGTGTGGAGATATCTGAACCAAAGCTCCTACGAATGCGGCCAGGTGGTGTATACCAACTGGAGGGCCGGCTTTCCCAGAAGAGATCGGAGACAAAACTGCATCAGATATCATCTAACTGACAATGACTGGATAGACTGGCCGTGTGATGCTTTTCACTCGTACTTGTGCAAAGTTAAAATAACCTCAGGTAAGTTGGTGGTCTTGAAGCGATTAGGTCTAACAGTCATTCACTTTTCACACCACATCGTTTCTACACCAGGCACGCGGCCTTATTCATCATATACGAAAATGTACATGTACATAGGCCTATCATAAAAGTAAAGGACATCATTTATACAAACGGTGACTGTGTTGCGGCGCGGCATTACGAAACTATAATGTTGAGGAGGGGTCGTTTTCCTCTGGCAAGCCATATGGTTGAATATGCTTGTGACGTTGCCTAATCGGTTCCATTTGCAAAACACCTCTGACAAAATCATTGTCGTCAAAACAACTCCTTTGTTTCCTATAAACAAATACACCATCCGTGTCCCTTTACGAGTTCAGTAGAATTCATCTTGTCCCCTCCAGACAGGCATCAGACACCCGTTAATGTGCAAGCGTGTTGTAGTGGCTGACACTGGGCCAGATACATGGTATCACGTGCATGTAGCTAACAAACGACCCCTCCCAGTTTTACTTGGGCGTGTTGGCTAACCGAACGCACTGTACGGTATCACTATATCCATGGTACACGTGATACTGGGTCGGTGTACGTGATAATAATGGGTAAAATCCCAATCTAGAAACTCAGCTAGTAGGCTATAGGTACTTGCCCAAATTATCAACGCAAGTGACTGACTTATTTCAAGCATGCTACTTTATTTTTTTCTAAATGTATTGTTGAATTCAATCCGTCTGCTGCAGATACTGTGCAGTTCTGCCCCAATGTCTCCAAAGACACACCCACGGAGATCCCTAATGGTAAGCATAGAGCATGGAGATGAATGACTTATCTATATGTGGCACCCCTATGTCATTAAGCTGAACACCTTGAACAAAAGACACCAGCGGAGAACCACGTAATTTAACCACGTAAACATGCGCCGTGATCATTATCTTGCACTTTTTTCCCCCCAAGGGTGCGCCGCCATCTTGCAGGGCGCCTTCAGCGATCCGTCGAGGCCTGGAGTCTGCTACAAAGGCAACAGCACACCAGTTTCTTTTGACGAGGCTCAGAGTTACTGCCAATCCCTGCCTGGCGGTAGCTGGTTCGTGGCTGACATTGAGGACGCTCCTTGATGCCAAATGAGGATGTGAATACACCATTAATGAACAAATTGTTATTAGTGAACAAATTATCCAACAAATAGCCCTTCTGCCTTTGTTATGACCTCACCAACTCACAAAAATTAACACGTGCTAACTAAAACCGTTTGATTTGTGTAATTCGTAAGTAAATGAGATTTAGCTAATACAATGGGATTTAGCGATTTAGGGATATCACCTGTCATCAGTGTATGATGAGAATTGGTTTCTGTTATGATGATATGATATTTTGGTCATTTTTATTGGTCAACTTTAGTCACAATGACGGCTACTGGATCGGCCAAAACGACCGTGATACTGAAGGGGACTTTCGGTACATCTCAAGTAGACAGTGTCCAGTGTACCTCAAGTGGAGGTATGATCAACCCAACG
The DNA here is from genome assembly GCA_949987565.1 of Luidia sarsii. NCBI lineage: Eukaryota > Metazoa > Echinodermata > Asteroidea > Paxillosida > Luidiidae > Luidia > Luidia sarsii. Next base: position 4,615,433 of record OX465106.1, on the reverse strand, counting down.
GCTTGCAGTTTGCCAATTGCTTGGTCATGATGAAAGGATTCTACGGAGATCACCTTAATACGCCCTGCAGCCTATCCTACAGCACACTCTGCAAACTGAAACCAGGTTCGCTTTTGACGTGATCTTTAAAAGATCCCAATTTTTTCTTGATCTGAACCATCCGTATAAATAATTATGATCTACGCTCTGTTCCACTGCGTTGCATCTATTCCGAGAGAAACCGGTACTTTGCAAGTTTGCATTTTTTTAACAAACGTTATTCTACCCATCACCTCTCGATAGATTAACGTCCCAAAAATCCCCGAGGTCGTTAACCCAATCTTCTTTCATTACCCCACAATGAATATAGTAATTGAATTGTTATTAAACTGTTAAACATTATGTGCATGGTACCTAATGTATTTCTCCGTTTTCTTGTATAGGTTCGAACCAAACGGGGGGTGCTCCGCCGAGTTGCAACAATATTCTTTCAAATGAAACCGAAGGTAAACTTTCACCTTTGTCTACTTGTACATCAAACCATAGATATGAATCCAGCCATTCATGTAAGATTTGAAGGTTTGCACGATGAAAATTAATACCTAGTTAGGCTAGTAGGAGGTTTGCGGTAATACCATGTATATACATGTACATGTACATCTATGTGGCTCCGAAAAGTGCAGGTAACTTAATCTTTTGGGTAGTTTGTACTCTGCCCGTCGTAAGGAGACTGCTGGATTCCAACTAGCGTATCATCGGTGTTTATAAGTGCTGTACAGAGTCCTGTGGAGTGTCTTCGCAAACCTCCTATATACTCAACCATTCATATCTGGCAACAGTCTCCATATAGAGTTCGTGTGATTACAACCGGTGGGTATAATGATAGACCCCCTCCGCATTTCATGTTCTCCCGACAGAGTGTACAAATCTGCGGGCGGGCGCCTTTGGCAGACTGGACAAACCGGGCGTGTGCTACTTCATGTCAGGGGAAAGTAAATCTTGGCAAGAGGCTGTGGACTTCTGCCAGTCTGAAGGCTGGTCACTGGTTGACGTCGAGGACGCCGTAGAGAACGACATTCTGACTTACAGATACAGAAACTTTGCTGGGTAAGGAGATACATATCTTAGATATCATGACGTTTGCGTCGAGGAGAATGTAATTCAATCAGGGTTTGCCCTGGTCGACATAATAAGCCCTGAATGCCGAGTGCTTTGGCCGATGCCTGATTAACAAAATTTATAGGCAGCTCGGGCTGGATTCGAACCCGCGACTCCTGCTGACTATAATAGTGCAGACGTCTTAACTACTTGACCACCAAGCTTGTCGAGGTCGTATGGCGGAATAAAATAATGTATAGAGGCGGGTACCGCGTTGCATCACGTGTATAACAAGGTGTTTGCGTCGAGGAGAATGAAATTCAATGAGGGTTTGCCCTTTCTGAAAGAAAGATACAGATCTTTATTAAATACTATACATGTTGGAAGACCTTATTCTATCAATCGCCGTCATCGTTCCCTCTTTTCCTCATTTCCACCATCCTCTTTCTTGATTCTCGTTCGTGTTCTCCTTCTTGTGTTTCTTGTTGTAACTCCTGAAGGAGAGTATTGTACAACATAAAGGTTGCAAACAGCTTACTGACTAAAATGACCCAAACGAAAATTCAAAAATGAGGAGCGCCCGACGTTTCTATCCGAGTAGCAGGACATTATTTTCTCAAGGCAGAATGAAGTGATGCTGGTTGAATTTATTTTTAGAAATGGCAAGGACCTTTGCAAGGACCTGGATTTGAACCCGAGACCTCTGATTTTACGTGTCGCTGCTCTTACCATTTTGTGCTATCCAGACCTTATATGGCGGCCTTCCCAAATTGTCAACTGGTCTTTGACGGGGCTGTAGAGCTCTGTGGTAAGAGCACTGGCGCCCTCAACCAGAGGTTTCGGGTTCAAATCCCAGACCAGTCAGGTTTTTTTTCCACTTTTAAATTGTGCTCGTTAAAGTCTTCATCTTCTCCTATAGTGTGTTTTTGATCAATTCAGTTTTTTTCTGTTTTGCAGTCATGACCGAACTTACTGGGTCGGTCAGAACGATCGAGAGACCGAAGGAAAGTGGAAGTACCTGTCCTGCGACACGCCCTCCTCTTCTGGGGTGTTTCTGAACTGGGAGTACAGCCAACCGAACGATCCGGATGGATCACAGAACTGCATCAGTACGGTTGTGAACGGCAAATGGGAGGACACACCTTGTAGTGAGTCAAGATATGTCACCTGCAAGCACGTCGGTAAGACCATAGCTTCCCTTCGCTCCGATCCTTTCATGTCCAAATATTGCATCCATCTCTCAAGCATCTTCGGCACTGTGGGAGTGAAAGATATCTTTAAAATAACAAGATCCTTTTCCGTTTTCTTTCCCGCAGTCAAACCATCGGTGGACTCGTGCGCCAACAGTAAGTCAATCCTAGATGTATACCTGTATATAGACCCTTCTTACTGACGTCACGTTGCTACTAGAAACAGCGAGATCCACCATCTTGGAGTACACACATACGCTTTCGCTCGCACGTCTTTGTTCGTTTAACGTTACGTTAGTCATCATGGCGAATTCGAATGCTGCACGTTCGGCTTATTACAGTTCTCTCGACATTCTCGGCTTTATTGCTGGAATAGATCCGTACACAAGTGTACGAGTTGCGTTACCTCTTGTCAGTACAGCGGGTAAACGATAAAAAGATTTCTTATCACGATCCCCCCTGCTTCCACAGCCAAGGACAGCGCAAAAGTTAATCATCTTTCAACAAAACAAGTACCTCCAATCCATGGTACAACCACGGAGGAATAAAAAGAGATTCCTCCATGGCACAACTAGTAATTAATACTAGTAAAAAGCAGTATTAGTAGTACAACTACGACGAGTTCAAAACTTGCCGCTGTGCATGTGGAGTTGTTTGTATGCACAGCTGACTTAGTAACGGCGGTGACGTGCTCATGTGTGTAATACAAGATGGCTGATAAACAAAACCGTGACGTCATCGAAGACGGGTCTATAGGCCTTCGTACATGTACATGTCCTAAGCTCAGCAGTAAAACCCCTGTCTAAATAAACTTAACACTGATATGGATATACATGCTTGAGTGTGCACATTTTAATTGGGATACGTATGCATGCCATGACAGTAACGAAACTGGATTTTCAAAATATGGTTAATTAATTCTTCCCGTCATCTCCTATATAGTTTCTCAATCTGAAGGCAATGCACAACGCACATGTGTCAAAGAATGTCTTTGATTTGGAATTTTAGATCAAATCCAGATATGATATGAATTATGTGCTTGGAATGATATCCAAACCCGATTCCAACTTTATATCTCCTGCGTATGCCTACACTCTAGATTATTCAAGATCGAAGCTCTTCGTCTTTGTGACTTTGAACGCCATCTGCAGCTCACAGGACGCCCTGACTCCCGCCTACCCCGCTAAGAGGAGGATGGTGTGCGCTGGTAGATGTCTCAATCGTCAGGACTGCCACGGGTTTGGGTTCGTAGCTGGTGGGGGCGAGGATAACTGCGTGCTCTGTGGTAAAGTACAGGGTAAGGATTTACAGCTCAAACCTGGTAGCGAGTACTACATGTACAAGGAAGTGCAGTAGAGTTACATTGGTGAGTTGCATTGTCATATGCCTGGCAAATAAATCATACTTAACCTTGCCTTTGAGAGAGACCCGTTTGATAGAGCAATTTTACATCACCATGTGCCTTTCTTGGGTAGAAGCGATATAAAGATATTGGACACGTGGTGCACTTGTTAAATAGACAACATTAAGTACCAGGTATATAAAATAGCCCCACTATGAAATATACTAACCATATACTCATTAAACCCCATCTGTTTCAATACCTCCCTTCATATATTTGTATATTTTCACATGTGCCTGAAGTTTGCATACGGTAACCCTATATGAAATATGAGATATACTTGGAAACATTCAACTAACATCTTGGGCAAAATATCAACTGCTACTACATCTCAATGATGTCTATAATAAGTGAGATGTAACTAACACAAAAGTAACTTAAATGATAGATCCATATAGAACATGAATAAAAATACATTGTACAGAAAAAAAATGAAAAATGCTTACAATACATGTCATTAAATTATTACAATGCCTGACGTTTGGATCCTTGCAGGGCATCATTCAACGGCAATTAAAATGTTCGTTTTCAAAACATAATCCTTGCATCAAAAACCGGTACACAAAATTGTGTGACACGGTAGATTATAAAATTCACTAAAAGTGTGACATTTTGAATGTTGGCCTAATATATATTAATGCATTCCTACGTTAATGGTATCTGACAATCTACTTAAATTAATGTGTAATTGTTATGTAGTTCGAGTATTATGAACGCTTATAGATAGATAGGATTTAACTCTTTTGAAGCCCAATTTGTGTATTTAATTCCAACAAGACTTTCGTTTCAATCATCCCTGCAAATTTCATCAAAAAGCCGTCAACATTTATTTGTTTTCGTAATTTATGGTGATCTCAGTTTTCTTTCCCCCACATTGTATAGTCAAATCTTGTTCACATACAGTTGAGATTCCTATCATGGTCCCTGTCCATTGTTTCAGCGGCTGGGTTCTGAACACCACGATAGGATGTCAACAGAAATGATGCAATAAAATAAAATGGAAGCACTGTTGAACATTAAATGTACATTAAATGCAGGGCACACCATTTGCGACGGCCAAAGAATCGCGTCCATACTCAAACCCAATGCATAACACACGCGTGCAGGTTCGAGCTCAGTATATCAACCATGTCATGAGAAAAGCAGTGGAAACGAAATTAAATGTTATTTTGTTTTGACATAATTATAAGGCTACATGGAGCGATCGTTGGAAATTCAACAGATTTCACCTTTTCTCGAAAACGGCAGATTTTCGATTGCTAAAATTTCTAGGAATGTCTGGTACCATTACTATAATTTTTGTACCCGATGAGCAAGTGGATTCCTAAATTAGAAATTGGATACTTTGCAAATCGTGTAGGGCCTACCCCCTTTAAGCTTTAAGAATTACTATTTGTTGTTGGCTTTTTGAATGCTTTGACGGTAAGAAGGGCGTTTCTCGACTTGTCTCTGGTGAATCTTACTGAGACATTACCAGACCAGAGTTCATCGCAAGACGATGAGCAGTGCACAGAAACCAAACAGTGTACACACTGTATATCGCAAATTACGATGGGTCATTCGTCGTAAGTTGAATTACGATGCATCGTAAGGCTTTTTTCAAATCCACACCAGTATCAAAGTTGACAAAATACATTAAGTATACAGGGGATTACTGGTCTGTAGTCGATAGATGCTATGTAGACCTGTGTGAACTTGTCAGCGTGACCAGACGTTTCCCCCTTCATGTACTATAGCTATGGCTAGTATACGATCTCACTTTCGTGCATTTCGTTTACGGATATTTCATTACTAATTGCATTTTTTTTATGGGATGTGTGGTTAGTATCACGCAGTCGTGGTGTATTGTAGGTTTGTATAACAGCAAAAAGCGCACGCTGATTTCTTTACATTCAGTCACTTATTGATTAGACAGCCTTTTACTCGGAGAATCGGTCGGTCGGTTGGTCTGTCAGTCTGTCTGTCGACCGTCGTTTGGCTAATTACAGCCCAAATGTACGCGATTGAATACGAGTAGGCCGTTCCTAATTAATCGTCTGGTCAATATATCTATAATAATCGCAGCTTTTAAATTCTCACTTTGTATTTTTGGAGTCATTTGCGCACAATACTTTATCAGTAGGCCTAGGCTAAATAGTGATATCAATGAAATAGGCCCTAGATAGTGTTCTTTGGATTATCGTAAAGCATTGAACGAAATTAATGAAAACGTATATCACTTCTTTCAACGAAAATCACAGCCCCGCCAACAGAAAGGATACCTTTCCCCGCACCCACTTGTAGATTCGACCATTCTTTTCAGTCAATCATTTTCAAGCAGAGTTTCCCCTGGAATGCTGTGAGTCTGAGGTGGTCACTGATCACTCACTCACTGAATGTGTTTTGCACTGTGGAAGTGCAAGACTGGTGTTACTTCAGACATTGATTGGGAATGTGTCTAAAGCTGCACCGCAGTACAAAGGTGGGGCTTACATTGCCAAGTTAAAATCTGCTTGTTGCACTTTATACATGCTGAAGTGCTTTTGCTTGGTGTTCTTCATTCTTGACTGACTTTGACCCCCGCTGAGGTGGTAGTTGTGGAGACAAAGTGGCCCATCAAAGGCGTGGGGTGGGCACTTTAATGTGTAGATGGGTTTTTTTTGGCGGTAAACAAAACCCAGAAAAACCTATATCTTTGTAGAGTGATGATGACGCGATAACTTATCAATTAGTTGGTTGGTCAGACAGAGGTCCATCAAATGCAATGAGTGCAGACTCGCATTTCAAAACACCATAAAAACGAACTTGACGGCGGAATGTTAAGCAATCGTCAGTATGTTGGTTGATCGGTCCGTATGTCACCCTGTTGGCATTGGCTTGCACGCTCTTCGTCCGAATAATACTCACGAGAATAGGGCAGAATATACCGTTCCGAATCTATCAACAATTAGTAAGTCGTTATTTTAAGATATCGCTGTTTTTTCTTTCTCATTTTATGTGTTTTTCTCAATCTTAATACAGATCATTTTACTAGGCTATATTTCATCACTTTTAATAATACGCTAAATTGTAAAAATGCTATAATTGTGGATTTGTGATGTATCATGCAGAATCATGCACAAGTTCTTGACAGTGTACATCTACATAGGGCTAACATTCCCTTTGCTCAATGTAGCTGGTGTCTGCCAGCCTTTGGGTCAATCTGTATATCAGTCGGCTCGGCGAGGGTCAATCCATCCATCCCATCACCCATCTGTAACCTTTTCCCTGAAATAACAAGCTCAATAGTTTACGTGCTTAAAAGAGCCGTGGCGGATTCCACCCCCTGTAGTTTGTTTGTCATAGCGTCTCGGTGATTTTTGACTTTTTGACCTTTTGGCCAGCTGAATAGGAATATTTTGACACCAATTTCATTACAATTGGAGGTGCCGTTCTATGACAATGAACATTTTTTCAGGGCCATGGTGTACCGGTACTTTGACGGAAATGTGACTTTTTACACAACATAAAAGCATAGCATCCAAAGTGCAAAGAGTATTTTTTTAAGGAATTCGTTGGCATAATTAGCTCATTAATATTGCTGTATGCAATTGTTGGCTCTTCGTGATTCATTATCATTATAAAATTCATGCAAATTGGGGAAATTCCATAAAAAACATGGGTAACTCAATAAAGATCACTGAAAAGATGAAAAAAGCCAAAAATTGGAATCCTGAATAATGAACGAGTTCTAATTAGACATAACATGAATTTATTCATATGAAATTTTACACAAATGTTCATTATGTAATTTTATATTACCCTGCGAAATATTATTTGATTCTATCATTGAACGACCGAGAGGGGGGGGTGGATGAGATGGTCAAATTAACCCGGCTGTTTGAGGCTAAGATTTAGACGCCATTTTATTTCCATCGTTCGGTACGGCGTGGGGATCGCGGCATCCCCGCTGAGTTGTTTCGATACTTGACTTGACTTTATTCGAATATCAAATGATCAAAGCAGTTTCAAAAAGTTACATGACATATCAAAAAAAAAAAAATTAGTCTATCAAAGCAAAGATATTGATATTCGGGGAACCCGTAAGAAGCAAGGCTTGTCTGGTACTGGCTCCCTGGAAAGATAGATTAAGTTAATATAATAACATAAACGGTAAAGCAACAAGCAGAAAAGCTTGACGTTTGAGTTGAAAAATGACATGAAAATGAAATAATCATCAGATGATAATATTATATTAATTAAGTCTCTGTAGATAGGAACCAATTATTTGTAGCAGTAATTTACTTGGAACCAAACAATTCAATAAAAGGTTTTAATAAACAGCATATAGATTTACTTATCAGGTACATTAAGCGTGTTTTCAATAAGAGAGAGAAATTGAGTATCAAAAATGTGATACAATTGATGCAAACGATATCAAAGACAATTTTCAGTAATTTACATTCAGATGCAATTGGACATTTTGTACGTATTTAGAAGAGCATCCTTTAGCTCCTTCTTAAAGAGAATTATCGACTTTTTATTTTTCAATGATAATTCTAAAGCATTCCATAGTATAGGGCCGCTGTAATGAAGGGTTCTTTTGCTCAAAGAAGTACGTGCTGGAGGCAGATGATAATGGGAAGCCTGACGAGTCGAGTAACGGTGAACGTGATCATGTCACCGACAGGTGATCTGCTTCAGTGAAATAATTGTTTGCGAACCCCACGTCGTACCGATTAATGGAAACAAAATGGCGTCCAAATCTTAAGTTGTCGATACTCTCTGTATAGACCTTTCCACTGTTTACAAACATTGACCGGAAACCCACGCATGTGCACTCTTTGGTTGGCAAGATTTCCGGATGATCATAACTACGTACGGTAGGAGACACCCGGTGCTGTCTGATATTGATCAAATTACCGAAGATCATTTCTATGTTCCAGTTTCACAGGGCACAAATTTGATATCCTCTTATGCAAACCAACGAGACAAATTCTCAAGAGAAAGATATAACGACAAACCGATGGTTAAATTTCAGAACGGAACAAGACGCTGATTTGTACAGTAGGCCTATGGGCCTCGGATTCAGAGAAACGGAAAATTGTTCGTTCCAAATCTCTTCTGTATCGTTTCCTGCAGCAACAGCAACAGCAACTTAATACCACTTTCCATCGCAGAACACCATTCAGGACAATCGGCGTGCCAAGGCTAGGGGAAGTTCCGGTATTTTGTATCATGGTTGTATACATGTACAAAGTTCGTGTCACTGCCAACCAAAAATGGCGGATGTGTTTTGTAACGTGACTTGTGACGTGGCAAAAGAAAGGTCTATATAGACTCTAGTGCGATTCACAATAGTGCACCCTCGGGAGTTTGCAAGGTTTTGGCCAATCACAGTGCGCGGAATCTGTCAACCCAAGGCAACGTAACTAGATCCAGACAGGGACGACAGATTTCGCGCATTGTGATTTTCCAACGTGTTGCAAACTCATAAAGGACGCACTATCGTAAATCGCCGGTATTCATTTTGTTTGATTTTCAACTTTGAACAGTCGCCTCAATGGAGGTTAGGGCCCGGTTGCTTTCACACAAAATGAGTATTCCTGCACATCCCTGCTAAGCGTTAGGGCGTTTCCAAAGTTCCAATATTGCATTGCAAAAACAGAGTAATATATTCTCTTGAAATCGCGTGATCGATTACTTACAATCCTTCTTTAATGTTGCGTCAAGACCTTGTGCATGTACATGAGCTAAACTATACGTGATGCTATCGTAAATGAATAGAAAATCATCACCATTCTAGTATACCGGGCATTCGCATTGTGCATGTGTCTTGGCTGTGGTTGATTGACTTAGTGTTTTTAAATTTGCAATTCGGTAATTGGTGTTATATCTAAATCAAAAGTGTATTATTAATTGGTAGCAGACTAAAGCGTTAAAGTGAAAAGTCGATAATTTAATTCACCACATCCTTGTAGGCTTTGTATTAATGATCACGTATCTCTAGAAAATTTGCGAAAAATCTGCTGAGATTATTTCATTCACATTCTTTTTTTTAAAATGAGGGCAACCTCTCATCGAAGTACATACTCTTCGACGCAAATATCATATACTAGAAAGGATGCAACGCGGTGAACCGCCGCTTTTAACATTATTCGAATCCGCACAAAACATCGAAGAGCTCGGTGATCAAGTGCTTAAGACGTCTGCACTAGAATACAGGAGTCGCGGGTTCGCATCCCGAACGAGCTATCTTGATCTCCTTTTCAGCAGGCAATCAGGCAAAGCAAAGAGCACACAACGCTTCATATTACGTTGAATGTTATTATATCATCTCTTTTTTTTTTCAGTCAGCCGAAAACAAACATTCACATCGGGCGTATAAATGGGCGAAATAAAACTCATGTCGAAAAAGCCCTACCTTTCTAGATTTTTGAATTGATAGTTTTTGTGTCACATGCTTGATATTATAAGATTATATTGTCTTAAAATTTAGTGGGCCTGACGTTTCGATCCTAGCAGGACCTTTCTCAAAGGGCCTGCTAGGATCGAAACGTCAGGCCCACTAAATTTTAAGATTTGCATTTTGGTAATTTTAGTCAGTAAGCAGTTTGCAACATTTTTGTATATCACCTTAAGATTATATTCTATGCACCAAAAAAAAAATCATTTTCATCATCATTATCACAATCATCATCAGTATTGAAAAAAAAAAACTATGAAGCCTTCGGTATCTTGAAACGTAACTTTCAGTTTGAAAAAAAAATCACGTGATAACCAGCATGGTGTGCAAAATAGCTTATCCCTAACCCAAACGCTAATAAGGAAGTCGGTAAATTACTTATTTGCACTCAAAATAGCACCTCGACCACTTCGCCCCTATAGATTTTTTTCTTATTGATTTATTTCAAGGACTTTTTTTGTTCCCGAATGTTCGAGTTTTGACAAATTTAATGAGACCCATGAGGCAGTCACGGGCGCTGAAAAGTACTGCAGAAGTTCACAAACCAGTACTTCATTTCTTGTCGATAGCTTTGAAATGCTTGATGTGGATTAATTAACGAGGTCGGAAATACCTTTGATGCAATAATAAACCAAAGATGAAAATGAGTCGTCTTCTTTTAGTCTCCTCATTTGACTGAGTGTGGTATTTCTAACTGTCGTCATACTTTCTCGGGTTTTGCGCTAGGACGCCAAACCAGAGGTCTCTTGTTAAATTGAAAAAAGCTGCATCTACTTTGAGTGACCGGCAAGCTGCTGTAGCCAGGTTTACAACAATAGCTTGCATTGAATGGAAGCGGGTCGTGATCCCTGGAGAAATCCCAGTTTGCGGTCTCAGGCACCGGCCGCTGTGTGAAAGGGCACAGCGGGGTCGCACGCGAAGAAAAGCGCACTTCGAACTCGGTCAAGGGGCCTAAATGTGATACATTTTCTGGAAGGTTGCCATTGTTCGGGGCAAAGCCCACAGACTGTGTACAACAGGTATAGCCATTACACTTTGTATTGCCTTTCCCAGGGACGGTCAATGGTTCGCGTGCGCTCGTAGGCCTAAATCCAAATGTAATTCGCAGGGAAAAGCAAGAAACTGCTTCATAAATCTACTTGGAGGACAGGTGAAGAAGCGGACCATGGGTATTATACGAGAGGCAGGTCAGGTACTCGGGCGAAAGGACCGCCAGTCAAACGGGCCGTTGGCCGAGAGAGAGAGGGCGTGACAGCTGGGCGGGTAGTACGTCCAATCCAAGATGTCCGAGCCGATGTCTACATAGGCCTACGCCAGCTGCCATCAAGGCGAGACAGGCCACGACCTGTCAATTCAAAAGTGGCGCTAGTCACCCAAAACCAGGCGCTCTTCAAGGTTGCAGGATCCATAGGCTATCCAGATAGCTGAGGACGAGTGACATCGGACATAACGGACATAACGCTAGTTCTGGAGAGCACGACCCAACTGGTCGGCCCGTAAGTCCGCTTAAAATGTCCGAACGGCCTTTGGGCATTTTCTAAACGATACAAACAAATCCCGATATCGAAAATTGCGCAAACATTTTGTGCGTAATTTTAAAACATTACTGAAAATCGACAAATTTGAAGTTTGCGCCAGGGCATTATTTTGTGCAGATTTTGATGTTTGCGCAATGGCCTTGCGCAGTTTTCAAGCGAAAGACCTACAGCAATTCCTGGTTTGAAATTTGCGCGATTTTCGCGATTTTCAAGCGATGTCAACATTCCCGAGTACAATATGTGCACGACGCCTTTTGAGCAATTTTCAAGTGATACTAACAATAACTATTTTCCCTTTTGTATTTACCCTGACGTTTGCCAAAGGTATGGTCTATAGCAGCCATGCATCCAAGCAGTAGCGAAGTATGTCTTCATTCAAGTAAAACTGGACTGTGCTCTATGTTTGATGGTCGAGACCCGCACAATTTTGAAATTTGTTCAGCAGGCCTTGCGCATTTTTTTAGCGGTAAAAACAATTCCCGAATTTGAAATCTACGCATTGGCCGTTGCGCATTTTGGGGCAAAGATCAAAATCCCCGCAAAGGCCGTTGCGTAGACTTCAAAGTCGTGATGCTTGTTGTACCACAAGTCTTGAGAATTGCGCAAAAGGCCTCTCCGTAGGCCTAAGCTTCAAACTCGCGATTGTTTGTACCGCTTGGAAATTGTGCAAAAGCCATCGCATTAATTTCAGACAGGTGATTTTTTGCACTATTTGAAAAAAAGAGCAATTATACAAACTTATAGTTCTTAGGTCCAACATTCCATACCGCCTGAAGATGGGGCAAGGGCCGTTGCACAAACTTAAGCTCAGAAAAAAAAGTCAGGCTCCAAAATTCCGCACCTTCTGAAATTTGCGCAAGGGACTTTGCTCAAACTTGAATTTTAAAAAGATACCGCCTTAAGATTACGTAAGGGCTATTGCGCAAACTTAAAACTTGTCGGTTTTAAATAATTATGTATAGGGTCCAGCGGGGAGAAAGTCCTTCGGAACGTCGCCGATGCCAGTGCTGACAGCAGCGAGTCCGTCCCCACTGCTACACGGTCAATATGCCAGCGACCAACCTCAGTGGCACCAACACCAGGGAGTACTTCCGCCAGGTATCTGAAAACACTCGCCAGGTATCTGAAGACACTGGCCAGGTATCCGAAGACACTGACCAGGTATCTGAAGACATTAGCCAGGTATCTGGAAACACTGGCCATGTATCTGAAGACACTGGCCTGGTATCTGAAGACACTGGCCTGGTATCTGAAGACACTGGCCGGGTATCTGAAGACTTTGGCCAGGTATCTGAAGACACTGGCCATGTATCTGAAGACACTGGCCATGTATCTGAATACACTGGCAATGTATCTGAGGACACTGGCCTGGTATCTGAAGACACTGACCAGGTGTCTGAAGACACTGGCCAGATATCTGAAGACACTGGCCTGGTATCTGAAGACACTGGCCAGGTATCTTAGGACACTGGCAAGGTATCTGAGGACACTAGCCAGGTATCTGAAAACACTGGCCAGATATCTGAAAACACTGGCCGGAATTCAAATTGAGTTGAAATTCTCTACCAGATCCAAGCATCTACTTGTTCTGGGGCAGCTGTCAATTGGCTGGCTTGTTCATTGGCTACATCATTTTCGTTTCAATTGTGGTCGCCATTGTCGTCAAGAAATGATTTAATGGTGCCATGCCGTAGAACATGTAGTCTGAGGCTGATTGTATCTGTAAGAATGTAAGGTACAGTGAGACATCATCATGAGAGATACAAAATTGGGCATTTAAATTGATGTTTAACATCTTTAAAACAAATTAAAATCGACAAATATAATTAATTAAGTAGATAAATCATATTTATTAAATTAGTAACTAGTAAGAAGTTCAATCAGGGTTTTCCCTGTTCGACGTAATAAACCGAAGCCCGATGCCTAATGAAAAAGTGTCAGGCAACTCGGCGGGATTCGAACCAGCAACTTCCGCTTTCTAAGTGCAGACGTCAGTTTAAATCCCGACCGGGCTGCCTAATTTTTTTTCATCGGGCATCGGGCAAAGTACATGTACTGAACACTCAGTGCTTATTACGTCGAGCCGAGGGCAAACCCTCACTGATTTACATTCTCATCGACGCAAACAATATGCTATATTTATTATACAAAGTCATGTACACTGTAGTAAGAAGTTGATATGAATCCCATTCTTGTTGTTCATATCTAGCAGTGTAATTGCACCCCCTTTGTAGTTTATTTCATTCTGTTCATCCTCCGTCATATCGCCAACATCTTGGGGGTCTGAAGTCACAGAAATCATGAATAAGAAACCGTACTGCGCTCCCTTCGCAAGGCGAACCCATACGAGTCACCAGCTGTTCCTCACCAACGCGCATGATCACAACGCGTCACACAAGCTGTGCCCCTCTTGACCGGCAATGAAGCCACCGGTTGAGCGCGGATGGACACGAGGTAACAGACCAGTGGACGCACGCTAGTTTGGCCCCTCGTGACAAGCAATTTCGCCGCCGGTTGAGCGCGAGTGGAGACGAGGTACCAAATGGATGGAAACCTCCCTGCGTGTGTGAGTCAGCGGCGTCATTCGAACGCAGTATCAGTAAAGAAACCAGCGGGCAGCCGGTAAGGGGAATATATGTACCTTTAAAATAACGAATTAGCGTGCTTGGAATAACGGTAACACTTAACCAGAGTATAATTATGATCAGACTGAAATGTAGGCCTACAGCCTAGCCAACACGTCCATGGTGTTTAGGGCGATCGTATTTCTATCCCGATTCTTTGTGATGTCACTAGTAAGTAGTATCACCAAGTGATACTTTCCATATACACTTCTCAGTGGTTTATAGGCCTATGAGTTGCTATTATAATACATGCATATGTTATGAATGCGCCACCTTTGCAACGATTAGAATGATTTAGAAAGTTCGTGATTGCTATAACGGTTTTATCTAGACTTTCCACTCAATTTAAGATATCTAAATGCTCTGCATAATTTAGATGGTTTGACACGTCTCAGCTTACTTTAGCACAACACTTCAACGTAACACCTTGGTTTTTGTCTTTGCGATGGGGTGATATGGTAATTCCTCATCCCCTCTAACAGTTTGTTGTAAATCATGCCAAGCAATATTTTGAACACGAGTCAAACTCAGTCACGTGAAGTCAATAATGATTGCCAATCTCGTCTCGTCCCAATTGCCAAACGGATTGCTCATGCTTAGCAGATCTCCATGCTTAAGCGGCTCCACGACATTGGCCCACTGGGCCCATTTTCATGGAGCCACGTAAGCGTGAAAATCCGCTAAGCAGGATCAGGAAAAGTCTTCCTTGTGTAAGCAGGTTTACACACTGCCCTGCGATTTGATGTCCATTGCTTTTGACTTGTATTCCAACTCTTCTTTACTTAGCACGAAACAAAGGTGAAGTTTGGGTAGGCAAGGGGATCCCGTGGCTCATGATTTTTTGCGCTTGAGCACATTTTGGTGCTTAAGCGGCTCTATGTCATTGGTCCCTGGTCTCGTCCGTCGGGTACCACACTAGGGAAGTGTCAGTTTCCCCTCGGGGATTTTGCAGCGGAGGTCCCTGGTGAAGCCGGCGTCCCTGGAGGTGCCGTGATGCCAGGCGCCGCTCAGCCACTGGACGCGGCGCTCCATCTGCCAGCCCGTACACGTGTAGCGTGCTTCAAACTGGGTGATGAAAGAGGGACAAAAAAGTCAACCAAGTTTGAGGGAAAGCACGAGGTGGCGTTCGCCGAAAATAACCAAATTAACGCAGCAGCGTGTCAAAGTCTGAATTTCATACATTGTGATCTGGTGGCGATGATACTGGTAATTGAATTGTCCTTCCCGGCCTAAAGTTAGCAATGTGTGGTCAGTGCTTCACTTGATGGCCTGCGAGGGAAACATATACAGACAGCTCGTATATGGGATTCGAATCCGCTACTTGCTTTGAAAGAAGTGCATATGTGACCCGGCACAGCATAATGAAGAATAACCCCACTTTTGAGATTTTGAGATTTTCTAATGATGTGAAAGAGTATACCATTAGCCTTCAAATTATATAAAAATATAATATCCTCTAATACTTAAAATCTCCACACACAAAAAATTGATTTGTAATCGAATTGTGGAGATACTTTAACTTCAGGCGTTGTTTACTCAAAAAATGTTTTGGTGGGATATTCCTCATGTCGTTGTGCCGGGTCACATATTATGATGTGCGTTTATATATAGACCTATAGGCCTATACATGTGAGTTAATACGGTTGTCTAATACGGTTTATACCGCCACGTCGACGGTTTTCCCTTAATGGCGACTCCCCGTAATTTACGTTCTGCCGCCCACTGGTTATTGTACGGTGCTTTACGGGGTGAAGGCTGGGACTAGACTCGGAGTATAGGCTTCTGTTTCATTTCACTAGTCCATTATAATGCTGAACTTTTGAACACAGTTCTTTGTACGTATATACAGGATAACAAAGTTCAGGGACACACCCGAGCTTGCCTTTTTGGGGATGTTGTGAGACGGGGACAAAGCCTGAGCCCGAGCCCCACCCAGAGATATGTGAAGGCTCCTCGCTAGTCCCCACGGACGTAGTATAAATTGAAATCAGACAAGGCCCTCTCTTTTTCTTGGCTTTACTATGGGCCTTTAGGAATCGACCACGTCACACAGAGGCCGATAATACAGTTGCAGTTTGCCTCTGATCTTTAAAGGCTTCGGGTTTCCAGTGCAGCGCAGAGAATTCACTGGAAACTAGGGCCAAAATCCTGTCCCTTTAAAACCGACGACATTCCAATGGGAGGGGAGGGGGGGTCGTCAATTGAAGCCGGAGCCTGAGCCCGAGCCTTCGTTTTGGAAAACGGCCTCTGTACTTACCGATACATCCTGGTCGTGGAACATACCGTCCAGTCTGTTGGCTTTCAGCAGGAAGATGCAGAAATTCCGATGGTCTGTTCGATCCATGTAGTAGGGGCTGGTCGGGGCTGGTTCCCGGTCCACCCATATTTGCCGGCACGTGATCGTGTTGGGGAATCTCATGCCGCCCTGCACGCTGCAAGAGCAGGGTTCCAGGGAGAAACGTAAGGCCGGTGCTTACTGCACGAAGAACAACGCCGGTCATCACTCTATCCCTGGAAATATCCCCGCAATGCCCCTGGCCTGGCTTATAGCAGAAATCACTACATAACATGTTTCGCCTTACCTGATATCCAGACATTCGAACACGTGGTAGCCATTCAAGATGAACGTTGAGGGCGTGCCGCAGGTCACTGTGCGCCCGTCGATGACCTGATTGCTTCCGACCCCGATAACATCTAAGGGCAGACAGAATGAGGGGAAAACAAATTCCGTCATTTTTCAAGTCAAGTGATTGCACAATCAATTAGGGTAACGAAAACTTTGCTTGAGAAGCACTCTATCGTTTTGTTTAGAATGATTGATAATTATTGTAAATGTTTGACAGGAATCATTCTTCCAGAGAAGATAGTTGAGTCCCTTGGTTCAGCTCAGCATCGCACAAAGTAAAAGCATTGATTATTGCCGTGCAATAGCGTCAGCTTTTACCTCTGTCGGTGCAGAATGGACCCATCCATCCCTGTGGGCAAGTGCAGCTGCCGGTCACGTGATGGCAGGCCCCACCGTTCTGGCACTGGCAGAGCAGCGAACACTCGGACCCGTAGCGGCCCAGTGGGCAAGGGCTGGAGCACGTGGCGCCCGTCCAGCCGTCGCCACAGGCGCAGCTCCCATCGAAGCGGGAGCAGGCAGCGCCGTTCTGGCACCTGCAGGTGCCGGTGCAGTAGGCCCCGAAGGACCCCTCCGCGCAGGATGTCTGGCACTGGGCGCCCGTCCAGCCGCTGAGGCAGGTGCAGGAGCCGTCGAAGGAGGAGCAGAAGCCGCCGTTCTGGCACCTGCACTCGGCCGTGCACTGCAGGCCGAAGGTGTCGCCCAGGCAGCGCTCCTCGCAGCGATCCCCGGTGAAGCCTGGCGGGCACATGCAGGTGCCGTCGAAGCGCGAGCAGAGGGCTTCGTTTTCGCAGTCGCAGAACTGCCGGCAGCCGGCGCCGTAGCGGCCCCGTGGGCAGGCCACGTCACAGCGGGTGCCGCTCCAGCCGGACAGGCACCGGCACTCGCCGCTCACCGGGTCGCACCCGGCGCCGTTCAGGCAGCGGCAGGTCAGGCTGCAGCCCGGACCGTACCGAGGCCACTCACAGGGCCGCTCGCAGGTCAGCCCGTGCCAGCCGGACGCGCACTCGCAGGCGCCCGTCCCCGGCTGGCAGACGCCGCCGTTCCGGCAGTCGCACTGGTCGCGGCAGTTCGGCCCGAAGTTGCCCACCGGGCAGGGCTCGTCGCACCGCTCGCCACGCCAGCCGGGCGTGCAGGAGCAGATGCCAGTCTCCCGGTGGCAGCCGGCTCCGTTCCGGCACTGGCAGACGCCCTCGCAGTCGGCACCGTAGGCACCCTCCTCGCACTCGATGTCGCAGAGGGCGCCCTTCCAGCCCGGAGTGCACATGCAGGTGCCTGTGAAGCGGTCACAGAGGGCACCGTTCCTGCACTGACAGAGGGAGGCGCAGTCGGGGCCGTGCCTGCCCTGCATACACTGTAAATGGCAGTAACGGCTCATCCAGCCAGCAGCGCAGGTGCAGGACCCATCGAACCGAGAACAGGCGGCGCCATTCTGGCAGTAGCACCGCTGACCGCAGTCCAGCCCCCACTGACCGACCAGGCAAGGGTCGCCGCACTCCGGCCCTGTCCAGCCGGCCTGGCACCGGCAGGTGCCGTCCACTCGATTGCAGACGGCGCCGTTCTGGCAACTGCACAGGCGCTCGCAGTTGCGGCCGTAGGAGCCATCCACACAGGGCTGGTCGCAAAAGGTGCCCTCCCAGCCGTCCAAACAGGCGCAGGAACCGTCCACGATGTCGCAGGTGGCCCCGTTCTGACAGCCGCACACCCCCTGACAGTTCCTACCGAAGAAGCCGCTCGGGCAGGGCTCGTCGCAGTCGGCGCCGGTCCAGCCCGGACCGCAGCTGCAGGTGCCGTCGAAGCGGGAGCAGACGGCGCCGTTTTCGCAGGTGCATCGTCGGAGGCAGTCGGGCCCGTGAAAACCGGGCGTACAGGCGGTGCGGCAGTCGTCGCCCATCCAACCCTCCCCGCAGGTGCACTGCCCGCTGAAGCGGTCGCAAGCGGCGCTGTTGCCGCAGGAGCAGGTCTGGGTGCAGTCGGGTCCCCAGCGGGTCGGCGTGCAGGCGGTGTCGCACAGACCGCCCGTCCAGCCGGCCCGGCAACTGCAGCGGCCGTCCAACGGCGAGCAGGCGGCGCCGTTGGCGCAGGCGCATGGGAGGCTGCAGCCGAGCCCGTACCTGCCGTCGGGGCAGGAGGACTCGCACGAGGGTCCAGCGAATCCCGGCAAGCAGGTGCAGGAGCCGTCGTACCGGGAGCAGGCACCGCCGTTCCGGCAGGTGCAGGCGCCTTCACAGTCCACGCCAAAGCTGCCCGGGAGGCACGGGGACTGGCAGGCGGTCCCCGTCCATCCCGCCGGGCAGGTGCATGAGCCGTCCACCCGCGAGCAGGCCGCTTGGTTTTGGCACCTGCAGGTCTCGCGGCAGTCCACTCCCCAGGCGCCGGCCTCGCACGGCAGGTTGCAGAATCTGCCCGTCCAGCCTGGAAGGCACTGGCAGGAGCCGTCGAAGCGGTTGCAGAAGGCGCCGTTCTCGCACAGGCAGTTGCTCTGGCAGTCGGGACCGTGGAGCCCCCGGGGGCAGCCTTCGCTGCAGTAGGTGCCGGTCCAGCCGGCCGGGCAGGCGCAGGCGCCGTGCACGGGATCGCAGGCGGCCTCGTTGTGGCACCGGCACTCCTTCCGACAGCCGGGCCCGTAGAACCCGCGTGGGCACTGGGCGGTGCACTGGAGTCCCGTCCAGCCCGGACCGCACAGGCAGGAGCCGTCGAAGCGAGAGCAGGGAGTGTTATTGCCGCAGGCGCAGCTCTCGGTGCACCCGGGCCCGTAGGTGCCCGGGCTGCACTCCTCGTTGCAGGACGGCCCTTGCCAGCCTGCCGTGCACTCGCACTGGCCGGTGAACCGCGAGCAGGCGGCGTCATTTTGGCACCGGCACGGCGAGGAGCAGCCGGATCCGTGCCAGCCCTCCTGGCAGGGCTGTCGGCACTCGGTGCCCGTCCAGCCTGCCAGGCAGAGGCACGAACCGTCCAGGGGCGAGCAGGAGACGGCATTCGCGCAGGTGCACTCCTGGCGGCAGTCCACCCCGTAGCTGCCCTCGTCGCAGGGTTCGTCGCAGAACTGCCCCTGCCAGCCGGGGTGGCAGGAGCACCTCCCGTCGAAGCGGGAACAGGTGACGGCGTTCTCGCATCTGCAGGTCTTCTCGCAGCCGGCCCCGTAGAGGCCCGGTGGACAGGGGTCGTCGCAGGCGGCCCCCGTCCAGCCGGCCGTGCAGGTGCATCCCCCGTCGAAGCGGCTGCACTCGGCGGCGTTCTGGCAGCGGCAAACGCCGGCGCAGTCCTGGCCGAAGAAGCCCGGCTGGCAGGGGTCGGCGCAGAAGAGCCGCCACCCGGCCGGGCAGGTGCAGGCGCCTGTCACTGTGTCGCAGAGCCCGCCGTTAAGGCAGCGGCACCGCTCGGCGCAGTTGAAGCCGTAGGTGCCCTCGCCGCAGGGCTGGTCGCAGATCTGGCCCTGCCATCCGGCCGAGCAGGTGCACAGGCCGTCGATGTGGTGGCAGGCGGCGCCGTTCTGGCACCGGCACAGCTTCTCGCACCTCAGGCCGTAGCGGGGAGCGCCGCAGGGCCGGTCGCACTGCGAGCCTTGCCAGCCGGCGGCGCAGGTGCAGCTCCCGTCCACGTGGCTGCAGAGGGCGTCGTTCTGGCAGGCGCAGTCGTTGCCGCAGTCCAAGCCGTAGCGGCCCCGAGGGCAGGGCTCCGAGCAGATGAGCCCCAGCCAGCCGGCGGGACAGCTGCAGGCGCCCGTGACGTGGTGGCAGGCACCGCCGTTTTGACACTGGCACTCCTCGGCGCAGCCCAGGCCGTAGAACCCGCCGGGGCAGAGGTCGGCGCAGGCCGGTCCCGAGTAGCCGGCGGTGCAGCTGCAGGCGCCGTTGATGTGGTGGCACTCCGCTCCGTTCTGGCACGGGCACTCCATCCGGCACTCGTAGCCGAAGCGCCCCGGGTCGCAGGGCTGGCTGCAGGTATGGCCCTGCCAGCCCGGCGTGCAGGAGCAGATTCCGTCCACGTGGTGGCAGTCGGCGCCGTTCTGGCAGGGGCAGGTCTGGGCGCAGTCCAGTCCGTACGACCCGCTCTGGCAAGTCTGCTCGCACAGCTCCCCGCGCCAGCCGGCCGTGCACCGGCAGTCGCCGGTGACATGATGGCAGGCGGCCCCGTTTGCGCAACGGCAGCGCTCGGCGCACTCCAGGCCGTGGAACCCGACCGGGCACTCCTCGCCGCACAGAGCCCCCGTCCAGCCGGGCCGGCAGCTGCAGGACCCGTCGACGTGGTCGCAGAAGCCGCCGTTCTGGCACAGGCACGGCTCCTGGCAGTCCATACCGAAACGGCCGCGCGGACACGGATCCTCGCAGTGCCTGCCTTGCCAGCCGGCCGTGCACCGGCACTGGCCGGTGACATGGTGGCAGGCGGCCCCGTTCCGGCACCCGCATTCCTCGGCGCAGTCCCGGCCGTAGAACCCGGCCGCGCACGGCGCGTCGCAGTCGGCGCCCCGCCACCCGTCGTGGCAGGTGCAGGCGCCCGTGACGTGGTGGCAGGCCCCGTTCTGGCAGGTGCAGCGGCGCGCGCAGTCCTGCCCGTAGGTGTCCGGCGAGCAGACGCCGCCGCAGGTCAAGCCGGTGTAGCCGGGCGCGCAGGTGCAGGACCCGTCCTCGTGGTGGCAGTAGGCGCTGTTCTGGCACTGGCAGGGGAGGTCGCAGTCCCAGCCGTGGAAGCCCTGTTGGCAGACCTGGGAACAGTGTGGACCTGTGTAGCCGGGACCGCAGGAGCAGGTGCCGTCCAGCGGGTTGCAGTGAGCGTTGTTCTGGCAGCGGCACACTTTCGAGCAGCCGGCGCCGTAGAAGCCTTGCTCGCAGAAGCTGTCGCAGTGCTGGCCTCGGTAGCCGGGCAGACAGGAGCAGGCACCCGTGGCCGAGTTGCAGGCGGCGCCGTTGTGGCACTGGCAGGGCGACTGGCACTGGAGGCCGTAGGTCTGCTCCGAGCACTGGCGTTGGCAGTGGGCGCCTTGGTAGCCCCGGGGGCACTGGCACGCCCCGGTGAATCGGTCACACACGCCGCCATTCTCACAGGCGCACGGCTCGATGCAGTAGACGCCGAACATACCGGGAGCACAAGCTGCGATGGAAAGACCAACAAAGCCTTTAACAATCACAGATCTTATAGCGAAGCGCGCAAGATGGACTACTCCGAGCAAAAGGTGAAGTACGCACTGGACGCCATTTTAGTAAGTAAGTAAAATGAAGCGGGATAGTCACAACCAGTAATAAAAGTACAACTCTGGATGCGTGAACAGTATGTGATAACTTTTGATGTGATGTGACCACGAAATGGAGAGAATGCGTGTGACTTTGCTTACTAAAATGGCGTCCAGTGCGTACTTGGATGTCAAACAGGTCTCTTGTCCTTGTTTGGAACTGCATGGAAAGTTTTCCCCAGCTTTTTCCCGCTGGCATTTTGACATACAAAAGCCTGGCAGTACACCATCGTTCAGCTCGCGGCGAGTGTATAACTGCACGCAGTATACATTTAGTAGGGGTACATCCCTCCGGGCCCATGCGGGAGTTTTCCGTTGCGATGTCATACCCCGCAGTTGTTTTTAACACCCAATCAGATAAGCCAAATTTTTTAACCCTTTAACACAGATTCTGATTCATTTACATGATTCGACAAAAGCAATTAATTGCCATGATTAAATATGAATGGGAATCGACATCATTTCACACTACTCACGTGTATTACAATCGAATCCTGTCCAACCAGTGGTACATGCGCATTCCTCCGGGGTTACGCAGGTCCCTCCGTTGGCGCACGGTACTGAGCAAATTGCTGTATTGAGAAGTATTGAGAACAATTTTGCACATTAACCAGCGCAAGGAAACTGCTGATGGGTCTTAGGGCTTTGAGACAACAACAACAGCTCTATGGGGGCGATTCACACAAGTGCGCCCTCAAGAGTTTGCGACGCGTTTGCCAATCACAATGCGCGGAATCTGTTGACCCAATGCAATGTTTGGAAAGGGTCTTTATTATGGAGATCAATGGGGTCGACAGATTCCGCTCATTGTGATTAGCCAACGTGTTGCAAACTCTTGAGGGCGCACTTTTGTGAATCGCCCGTCTTGATGACGTAGGCTATCCTTTGCACTAACGACATCCGTTCGCTTGCGAAACCGCTTTAGTGACTCAACACCCCCGTCTAGTGCTGAGTATGATATCAACTTACGTTTACATCCAGCGGCTGGGGTGCCGGAGTACTTGGGGCAGCAGAGGGTGATCGTCTCCATGTCCGTCTCCTCCACTAGAGCGGTTTTCTTGTAGGGCACGGGCCTGTCCAGGGATGCAGCAGCAAACAAACGCGTCCAGTTAACATTCAATATTGCCAAGAGCTGCGTTCGATTAGCTCACGCGTGGGCATAGGCCGTGCACTCTGGGCGTTCGATTAGCCGTCACGCTACCCTCGGCGTCCTCAGCTCGCGACCAAGAAGTGGGGAGGGTGTGTGTAGTTTGGAAGGTGGCAAAGAATACTTTGACTGGACTGGGACTTGAACCCGAGACATCTGGTTTTGCGTTATGTCAGGTTCAAGGCGGAGTACTGCTATCCATGGGTTATTTGTGTCTCCTGTGTCCCTGGGATTATGACGGGCGCAACATTTGGAATCAAACCCAAGCCCGAGCCAAAGCCACTCATTTCGTAAAAAGGGCTCTGGGTGTCTCGTGCCAGATCCCACGGATGAATCTTGCCGACTGGCGATACGAGTGGACGTGGGCGTCGTGATTTCACGGTAGAAATTGGAACAGCTACAGCAACGCTGCAGTGGCTCGCTGTAGCCTCTGCCGGGTCTGATTTACAACGCGAAACAAAATAGAGCATCCTACGAGAAGGGAATCTAAATCAGCTATGACTGAGCGCTGTGTGCAAGTACTACAACTACTACTAAGTCGTGGGCATAGAGAATTAGCCGATGCCTACTCGGGTGTCGTGAACGAATGCCCTCCACACTATTCTGTCCAGCATGGCGGTCATCAGCTCTTCAACTGAGAGATTTATATGCAGACCGACGTATGAAGCTCAATGTTTTATTGTTTCTTCAATTAGGGGGTAGGGGTAGGGGTAGGGGTAGGGGTAGGGGTAGGGGTAGGGGTAGGGGTAGGGGTAGGGGTAGGGGTAGGGGTAGGGGTAGGGGTAGGGGTAGGGGTAGGGGTAGGGGTAGGGGTAGGGGTAGGGGTAGGGGTAGGGGTAGGGTAGGGGTAGGGGTAGGGGTAGGGGTAGGGGTAGGGGTAGGGGTAGGGGTAGGGGGTAGGGGTAGGCGACAGTCTTACAGCGTTTCGTTCATTTTGCAGGGAAACAGTTAGCTCCGCCATGGCCAACAAAAATCGTATATATATTTCCTTCAACTCCGTCAAGTCCCGTCTCTCTTTTTAGCATATACCAATGCAATCTGTCTGCTCCCTACCCATTTTCCTCACATTGCCACGTGATGGTTCACGCAATACAAGAGGACTATAGCCGAGAGCTCTGGATGGCGTACACAATACCCTGCAAGCCATGATCTTCTGACCCGTACAATGTAGTTTTGTTCAGATACGGCCTTGGGCAAACCTCCACGTAGATTGATACATTGTATTTCTCACGTAACCCCTCCACAAAATATTGAGAGTCAATCAAGTACAAGTGAGAGACAAAAAGACTACCGAAATGGCATTTATTTTCAGGCACACTCGGGAAAATAAGAGATTGGGACTAGATAGTGCCATGATGTTTGTTAAACCTGATTCTACAAATCCAGTGCGAACTTCCAAACAGACGAAAGGACGGACGGACAGATGAGGCTGGCGGTACTTTATACGCTTAGCTTCGTTGGCAGCGCGCCAGAAATAACCCAACGGCCACGACTCCCGGAATGCTTTGCCAGTCAGCTCGTTCAGCAAACAATTCTAATGCTCACTCTGTACATTGTATAATGCTCACTCGGGTCTATTTTCACACCTCTGTCTCCTCCAAACTCAATGGACTGAGATGGACCCTTTCTTCTGAGGTCGAGAGGTCACACTTGGAGATTGTTTTCAAAACTCTGCATTCCAAACCACTGAGTTCTGGTCCCCCGAACAAAAGGGCCTATCGTGTTTAATTTTCTACATTCCAAAGTCTAAATTCCACAGTCAAAATCTGTCTCGACCTTATCCCTTGTCGCGTCACCATCACAGACGCAGACACCCGTACGCACCGTACCCACACAGAGCTGTCGTTATTGCCGCTCAATTCAGTGCGTATGTGTACGTGTGCGGATCTCTGTGCGAGTCCGTATACTGTGTGTGTACGTGTGCGGATCACTGCGGTCGGCTATCCAAACCAACAACGTCTTTAACCAAGACTAACCACAGGGAGACGTTCGTGGTAGCAGTGTGTGGGAATGATCTGTTTTTGTTGGGAAGGTTCTGAAACCACAAAATAACACTCCCAAACTGAAGGGACTCATCAGAAGTAGGATAGATGCTCTCGGTGCACAGCAGTGACACCTTGTGCATTTATTTGCAACCGGCTCTCCTCAGAATCAAACTCCTTGGAAGGCTGGTCAGCTGGCTGGATAGTCGGTCGGTCGGTCGGTCGGTCGGTTGGTTGGTTGGTTGGTTGGTTGGTTGGTACAAATGTACTCGAAAGAGATAATAATTGTACACGTTGTCACCGCAAGCATACCACATTGTAAATCCACCATGCACACCGTCAAGACTTGAGGAACTCACCGGTTCGAAGAAGCTAATAACTATTCTCTAAATTCTCAGTCTCGTTACAATTCCATCCCCTTGACTACTGTGTGAAATCAGACCACGCATGCGCATGCCTCTTTGAGGGCGTGGCATCGGCTATGGTCCACTGTTTTTCCCCATCACGTGGGACATGCCACGTGACTGAACTGTCAGCCAATCAGTACCGGTAGGGGTCTGCTCGCCGCTATCCACCTACTGGGGGTGTGAACAAACAATTTACGGGGTGGAGGCAAGGGGAGGGGAGGGGGCTTTACCAGTTGAAGTTAAAGCTGGGGATAGGCTTTCTGCACAGCCAACAAAGGCTGTCTGCACAGCGATTACAACGTACGTGAACAATCTGAGTGGCCTGAGACTCAATTCTTCATACTTTGTTTGTGCACAAACATAATTATGGGCCCATAGCGAATAATCATGTGGTACGGAAAAAAATATCACGGCCTCCTCTCAAACAAATATGGATAGCGCTGGAATCAAGGACCAAGCAGTTGGGAAAAGTGCAGAAATTAAATCTTCCGTAGCAACAAATGCTTCATCAGATTGAGAATACATCCATACATGCACAATTTTTTGTATACTTGTGGAGACATTGCTTTGTTCTCGTGTACTTATACAACCGAGTGAGAAATGATGTTTTAAAAACGCTCCCTTTTCTAGTACATTCACTTTCCTGGGTAGTGATTTGGACCGCTTGTACCTTATAATTTATATAATACCCCAATTTGCGACGGATTCTTACAAATCACAAATTTCCTGGTTTTGAGTTCAAAATACCAGTTTCATTAAAAAAAAAAAAAACATTGTCGAGACCTGTAGACCTTTACAATTTCCCTGTGAAGACCTATTCAACCTATTGGACTAGGTCTCCACAAGGCACTAGATTGGCGCCTACATAGGCCTTCACAATACAGGCTGCTATCTGAGTGACCGAAAAGCGAAATCTCTGAACGGATTGGAGGTCCTGACGTTTTGATCCCAGCATGACCTTTCCCAAAGGCGGACTGAAACATCAGGCCCTTCCTGAAATCTCATATCAATATAGCTGGATAAGTCTTAAGGTCTCTCCTCTCACATGTTTATTTTTTCTCCCTCTCTCCCTCTCTCTCTCTCTCTCTCTCTCTCTCTCTCTCTCTCTCTCTCTCTCTCTCTCTCTCTCTATCTCTCTCTCCTTCTCTCTCCCTCCCTCTCTTTCCCCCTCTCTCCCCCAGGAAGGAATATACTCTCTCTAACTATCTCTTCTATGTTACACAATCGGAGCAATGAGAGAGAGAGAGAGGGGGAGGAGAAAGGAGGGGAGAGAGGGAAAGAGAGAGAGAGAGAGGGGGGAGTTCACAATGTAGGATGCTTGCGGTGGCATCGTGTGTATTCTCTCTTTCGAGTACCAACCAACCGACCGATCGACCGGCCGACTACAGGCCCCTACAGCCATCCGACCAGCCATCCAAGGAGTTTGACTCGGGAGAACAGCCGGTCGGCCTATCTCAGTTACTTGTCGGTTCTATCTTCTCTGAGCCACACGCAAAACGAAATGCACGTGGTGTCACTGCTGCCCTGTGACCACCTATATCTCACCGTTGATTCTCTTGTTGGTTTTTCCGTCTCAACGGAAAATGCATTATTTTGAGTTAGTTATTATTATTTTGAATTAATTTTAATTAGTTTTTAACCAAACTTGGTCAAAACATTGCCCCCGAGGTCTATTAGCGCCGCGCACAATGACGCTAATATTACGTCATCATGGGTCACGTGACAGCGCTTTAAATCCCCCACACAATATTGGTCGAGGTCATAGAATAGCGGCCATACGTTGTCTGATCCAACATATGCATATACACACCTGTGAACATTTCAGCTCAATCCGCCAACCGAGTCTCGAGAAAATCGTGAAAACCACTTCATTTGTTTCTCGAAAATGCTGCATTCAACGCCGTACTATAGCTGTTCCGAAGAAATAGTTTAGATCTCAGTGAGACGTAAATGATTTCTTTTACTCTTTTCTCCCAAAATACCAAATTTTAGGCAGAAATATTTCAGTGCGAGTTTTCTACTATAACCATCTTCAAGCTGTATAGATTTCATGTAAATCTGTGAACATTTCTGTTTTTCGATCTTACCAATGTTTTGTAGGGGCTTTAAAGGGGCAAATTTTCAAACTCCATTATAAACAAAAGTGCAATTATTTGGTTGGTTTCAATCTAAGTTGGGAAAAGGTGTATCCGAAAATAGGCATCATTTTGATCGTGACACCATCTCGTGAATATTAATGAGGTCGTGAACTTTTCATATTTTTTTTCAGAATGGAGAGAGGGGAAAGGATTGTTTATCACTCTGAGCATGTGAAGGGTTGTGTATGTGTGTGTGTGTGTGGGCTTATATAAGGTGGGTTGTGGGGTACCGGAACAATGGGTGGGTACTCAGAGCAATGGGACCGCTCCTTGTGGGTTACTTTTTTGGTACCCCATAAGGTTTTCACGAAACTGGTTATATTTGAAATTAACTCAAAAAGGAGGAATTTTCGAGGTATGTATATCCGTCGCAAATAGAACTATATTATATAAGGGACGTTCGCTAGAAATTTCACCCCAGGAAAGTGATTCTGGTTCGAAAGGGAGCGATTTTGAATTAGGCTTTTCTAGGAGTGATTTTTTAGTACACGAGAACAAAGGAAATACCCCACAAGTATACGCGTGCATGTAATGGTGTGTGTGTGTGGGGGGGGGCGGTGCGCTGAGTATACAGACTTACCTGTGCATGACGCAAGTCCCAGTGTCACTCCAGGCACACGGTACATTGTACGCTTCAGTCCTGATGGCTGTCACTTGCTGAGCCGCTGCCACAATGATCCTACGAGGAATCCAATCATTGAAGTAACCGGGTTACACAAACCGGCTAATAAAAACAATGTTGCTTACTGCTTACCGCCTAAAATGACCAAAATGCTAATCTCAAAATCTACGGAAGACCTGACGTTTCGATCCTAGCAGTGCGCCCTCAGGGAAAGCCTTGAAGAACGCAGTGGCTGTTGTTACGGCAGTCGTCCGTTTGGTTCCCTGACTTAACAGTATTTGTCAGGATGATTAGCTCTTGGAACCAGACTATCAGCTAATAGACTGGTTCAACCAGCCTGCAATGCTGACGAAATACAATCAAGTCAGGGAACCACACGGACGACTGCCGTAACAACAGCCACTGTGAACAATGTTACATAAAATGGAGTACAGCTCCCTAGTACAACTACAATAACAGTACAAGGGCTACAGTTACTGTAGCTACCTAGTAGTAGTACTAGTAGTAGTACCTAGCTAGTACTACTAGTAGTAGTAGTACTAGTACTTTTATAGTACATCCACATTGTTTTGCTCCCGGCTTAGACGGACAGCATCGCTATTACGATGACCATGTGTTTTTTATGTTTGAGAAGAGTGACGTGACACCCAACAGATCCTTATTCTATACAGCCGCTCAAGCGTGAAAATCTGCTAAGCAGGAAAAGTCTTCCTTGTGTAAGCAGGATTACCAACTGCACTGCGATGTGATGTCTAGTGCTTTGGACTTGTATTCCACTCTTCTTTGCTAAGCATGAAACGATAGTGAAGTTTTTGTAGGCAAGGATATCTTGTGGCTCATGACCTTTTGTGCTTAAGTAAATGTTGGCGCTTTATAATTAAGCGGCTCTATGAAATTGGTGTGTCCAAATTACCCGTTTTGATAATAGATCCATTTTATTTATTTTAAAAAAAATCATCAAAGAATATCCCCGACCCTTCCTTTCAACCTCAATGCAGGTGGACTTGTGATTCGTCATCGTGAATATCGCCCGCCCTCTCCCCCTTTTTCATACAGAATAATACTCACGGCTGATCGTAGTGACAGAGCACTTCGTTAGGGGGCTGCGCAGCCCGGGAGTCGATACTGTCCTCCTCGGCCCGGCTCGCCCGACAGGCCAACGCCAACCACAGCAGGCCCACAAACCGCATGGCTGCCCCGCTCGATCGTCCGCAACGTCCGCCGCGGAGAATGTGGGCCCGCCCCTCTCCCCCGGCGCCGTTTTATGCGAAGAATAAAACATCAATAAACAAATACTTCTCATACCCCGTTCCCAAAACAGCGCATGCCCCAACATAAATGTCTACAGAATTCTCAAAAACATAAACCCACCATTTTTTTTTACCACCTTTCGATTAAACTCTCTAGCGGGGATACTTTTTTTTGGGGGGGGGGGCTCTCTTTTAACTAGACTTTAGAGTGGAGCTTTTTTTCCCTATCAGCTATGATGATGTCCCTATCAGCTAGGGAATTGCTTTGTAGCGATGTTGTTGAGTTCTCTATCTTTTGTTTGATCACTAACTCCCTTATTCCACTCGGTAGGTGCTCGCCAATAATTATTGACTCGAGACTGGAATGCCGTATATAAACGTGGAAGAATGCAAATAGGAGAGAGAGAGTTAGGGAGGGGAGAGGGAGAGGGAGAGGGAGAAAGAGAGGGAGAGGGAGAGGGAGAAAGAGAGGGAGAGGGAGAGGGAGAAAGAGAGGGAGAGGGAGAGGGAGAAAGAGAGGGAGAGGGGGAGGGAGAAAGAGAGGGAGAGGGAGAAAGAGAGGGAGAGGGAGAAGGAGAAGGAGAGTGAGAAGGAGAGGAATATGGAGGGGAAGGGGAGAGGGAGAGGGTGAGAGAGATGGAGAGGGAGAGGGAGAGGGCGAGGGAGAGGGAGAGGGGAAGAGAGGGGGAGGCTGAGAGGGAGAGAGAGAGGGGGAGGGAGTGGGAAAGGGAGAGGAATGGGGAGAGAAAGGGAAGAGGAAAGGGAGAGGGAGAGAGTGAGAGAGACGGTGAGGGAGAGGAGAGGGAGAGGGAGAAGGAGAGGGAGAAAGAGAGGGAGAGGATGGAGAGAGGGTTAGGGAGAGAGGTAGAGGGAGAGGAGAAGGGAGAGGAATAGGGAGAGGGAGGGGGAGAGGTGAAGTTCAGGAAGAGAGAGGAAAAGTGAGAGTATTAGAAAGAGAGGAGGGGAGAGGGAGAGTAAAAGAAGGCGAGGGAGGGGAGAGGGGAGGGAGAGGGGACGAGGGGAATGAGTGGAAGATGGACATGGACAGGCAGATGGGAGATAGAGAGAGGGAAGAGAAAGCAAGACAGACAGACAGACAGACAGACAGACAGACAAACATATATTGAGACAGAGACGGAGAGGATATCTTCGCTATGAACACAATATCGACCAGGGCCTGGTTCTTTGACCGGGAGGAATATGTCATCACTATTCTTCGATAAGGCAAATATGTCCTGAATGTGCACGGACCACCCCCCCCCCGCAATAAAGTTTTCAACCGGAATTCTTAACAAAATGAAAAGAACAAAGGAAAGGGAGTTAAAGAAAGTTTGACCGAAATGTTTAAATAGGATGTTCTACGTGATCAACGCACGAAATTAATTGAGCATTTATTTTATAGGCAACACCGATCTTATCTTGTCGGACACCCACGAACAATTTCAAATTGGACTGGGCTGGGTTCTGAACCCCAGCTTCCAGCGGTCTGCCACCGGTGCTACCCCGGTGCTACCAAGGGTAGGCCTCTAGTCAAATATTGTTGCTGTGATTGGGGTGCCAGTCAGCAGCAGTCAACAAAGGGCGCGATGTTTCGATCGAGACAGGATCGGCGTCGGCGAAACATGATTTTAAAGGCAAGAACCCCTCCATTTTCATTGAGATGCAATCGACAATGAGTTGAAAAAAGCACGAAAGGTCTTTCCTTTGTTTAAACAGGATCGCAAACCGCACTGCGAGGTGATGCCAATACGAGCGATTCCCAATAGTGCGCCCTCAAGAGTTTGCAACGCGTTGGCCAATCACATCACAATGCGCGGAATCTTTCGACACCCCCCCCCCCCCCCCCCCCGCCATTGATCTCCATAAAAAGCAAGGGAAATGCCTTGGGAAACTACCGTTTATTTTCCGTCGCGAGTTTTTGCTATGGTTACTGAATTTCCATTTCTTTCGAATCCGTCGGGAGAAGAACAATTATAATTCGGTGATTAAAAACATAGTGTACCCCCCCCCCCTCCGCCGCATTACTCTTTGTTGGCAAGATCTTGGGAAAGCCCCATTTGCTCAGAAAACATTTTCATTTTGGTGAATCACAGACAGCTGACCACCTGGTAGAGCGCTGTATTCTCCCGTCGCCTATATAGTAAGGCGGTTGGGCTGCTCTTTGCAGCCTCGCACCTTGCACCAAGCGGCAGGATCTGTCTGAGAGACGCAGATTTCACCCCATAAATGTAGAACAGAATGATCAGAACCACCGGCTATTGAGAAAGAAGAGGAACCATTGATATGGCTGGCTAAACAAATATGAAAACGTAATTTCTCAGAAAAGTGTTTTATTGAAAAATATATCCCAAGTATGTCTAAGGCTAAAATACATCATAAACTACAGGCTATACACATTAAAGGCCCAATACAACGTTGTTAAAGGTCAAAAGATTGCCACAGTTTGTGTGTTAAACCATTAAACATCCCCAAAAAGCAATCCTGTGAAGGTTTGAGCTCAAATGGTGATCTGAGAAAGTAGAAAAAGGTAAACAACCGTCACGGTTTTTGCACCATTTTGTAGTGTAAGAAATAGTTTATGACTTGCGAGTCATAAACTATTTGTCGATGTTTGAATGACGATTTCTAGGGAAGTATAGCATCCCAGAACGTAAGATTTCAACATGGGGATTCTATCATGACCATCTACAAACTGTGTAAATTAGAAGGAAATCTGTGAACTCGCAAGTCATAAACTATTGTAAGAAATAGTTTATGACTTGCGAGTCATAAACTATTTGTCGATGTTTGAATGACGATTTCTAGGGAAGTATAGCATCCCAGAACGTAAGATTTCAACATGGGGATTCTATCATGACCATCTACAAACTGTGTAAATTAGAAGGAAATCTGTGAACATCGATGTTTTCTGATCTTCCCAGTGTTGTATTGGGCCTTTAAACAGGTGACGAAAATGCTTTACAGATATGTGAAAATAAAGCTGAAAGGCAGCATTCTGGATAAACGACACACGGGCCCTATTGCATGGTACAACGTTAACGAAATATACATTGAAAATAGGTATCTCGAGATTGATAATTAGTAACGTGTGGAAAATTGTTTTTGATTTAAAAAAAAATGAAAATTCATCACA
The DNA here is from genome assembly GCA_949987565.1 of Luidia sarsii. Classification (NCBI taxonomy): domain Eukaryota; kingdom Metazoa; phylum Echinodermata; class Asteroidea; order Paxillosida; family Luidiidae; genus Luidia; species Luidia sarsii. The sequence continues at coordinate 4,582,646 of OX465106.1, read as the reverse complement.
CCTTTTCCACATTGGTGAAGTTTCCATGAAAAGATCATTCGTAAAAAAAAAAATCCGTATATGTCTCATCCCTCTTGTAGTGTCGGGTGCACATCGCGTTAAGATGATTATTATCAGTATTATTATTTATTGCCAAATCGCAGCTGTAAACTGAATTACATGGAAAATTACATACATAATTACACATAAAGGGTTGACATAAAAAGCACAAACAATAATTATAATTTCCAACGAAAAACTGATAGAAGACGCACTAAGGTCAATACAAGTTGCAGGAAAAGCACAGATGAGCACACACAGGAGATATTCGCAGATAAACATTTTAAAAAATAATAGAAAAAATCGGGTGCGCATCCATAAAGAGGGCGCCCTCGTCGTAAGATTTCAAGCAAAAATTAAAAATTGTATTACTAAACGGTGTGGGCTATACTGTGGCACTAGAGCTCAACCGGACACTTATAACAACCTCTGCTTAATTGCACGTGCGAATATCGCCGTGGTTCAAGTGTATCTCTGGGTAGCAGGCCAAGTGGTACACTCGCAAACTCGTACCTCAGCCAACTCGTACCTTCGCCAACTCGTGCCTATAGCCAACTCGTACCTTCGCCAACTCGTGCCTATAGCCAACTCGTACCTTCGCCAACTCGTACCTATAGCCAACTCGTACCTTCGCCAACTCGTACCTTAGCCAACTCGTACCTTAGCCAACTCGTACCTTCGCCAACTCGTACCTTCGTCAACTCGTACTGTACCTCAGCCAACTCAGTACCTTAGCCAACTCGTACCTTCGCAAACTCGTTACCTTAGCCAACTCGTACCTTAGCCAACTCAGTACCTTAGCCAACTCGTACCTTCGCCAACTCAGTACCTTAGCCAACGCGTACCTTGGTACCCGAAGTTCCCTTTCCCTTTTTCCAAACCCTTTCTGATCGTGCATTGTAAATTTGTCAGGTATCTGCCGGCCCCCAAGCCCCATTCTCCCTATAAGGGAAAGAATGCGTGGTAGGAACCTGCGTAAAGCAGGGTCCATTTCGTTACTAACAAACCATGCAGTACCCCGGGCCCCATTTAAGGGTCCCATTTCATACTATTTTGATTCAATAGTAACTATTTGCAGTTTGAAAGTTTTTTGTCAATGAAACTACCAATTTGCATAATGTTTTCACTGTTTATGTACGTATCATTTTTAAATTGATGTCTCTCCCCCATCCACCCCTCCCTCCCTCTCAACTCCGCATCATTTTTTCTTGCGTGCAATTACTGTTTCCTTGTTGTATGGTGAGGGACTCGATAATTACGGATTGTGATACTGTGGCCTTGTACAAAGATTAACTTTTGACTTATCATTAGTTAGTCTTACTAAGTGCTACCACCCAGTATTTTGTATGCTTCTTGTAAACTGTGTATAAACACGGCTATATGCGTCATTGTACAGAGTAAAATGATTACATTCATAATGAGTCTAGTACTTCATTATTTTTTCATTGAGGGTTTTTAATATAATATTTGTTTTTTATTTTACTATTTAATTAAAATTTAATTCGGTCATTGGGCCGCGAAGGTTTAATGTTTTTAGATAAAATCCCCCACCAAAAAAAAAAATCGCCAATAGCGCAAACGCAGCATAACTCTTAGTTAAAATACACCTTTATTAGCGTACTGTAATAGTACACATAGGCCCTACTAATATTGTTTGCGGTATTATTGCTTGCAATACACGTCACTTTCACACACATGAAAAACCCATGTGTAGGCCTATTGTAGCAATGCAGCAATTACCATTTTGCTTCGACGAAAGGACAGCCACAGATAATTACGAATGTGACCCAGTTCCAGGAAAAGGTTAACAGAAATCATGCTATGCATTCGTCCCCCTCCGCTCAATTTTGAGACGCATTTGCAAAAGCAAATTGTGCACGCAATTGCACGCAAACTGCTTACTGACTACAATTAAAACCGTACATTGAGGGCTTTCCAGTAATATTATATTATATATTATCTTTTCCCGACATACCTATACTTCATTGAGCTCTTCATTGATGACGACATGCTGCAGGACCAATCAGAACTGGCCCTATGACACGCTACAGTTCACGAGTATAGGCGCCACAGACAAGCTTCGGACTACTAGTGGTTAAGGCAGCCCAATCGGTCCAGCAGCCACACAAAAAGGACGAGTATTGTAACGAAAAGGGCTTTTTGGCTCTGGCGCCCTGTACAGCCTGAACAAAAGAGTGGTCCATTCACAGGAATTCCCTCCCGGTGGATACACTTGAGCGAACATACCCCCTCCTTCCCCCCTTGAGACTTGCATTTACCTGTGGGGTATAAAAACATTGTGCAGGTTTGGGGCGTTGGTCACATTTTTGCTTTATCGCCGGCGATACCTTGGTTGCTTTCGTTCTTTCTGTTGGCCTTCGCCCTACCCCTGCACCACAGCCAGCCTGGGTTCATTTATGTAAGTTAATTTTCCCCTCTGCTCCCCTGTTATTTCTTGTGTATATATGTTTGTAATTAGTTAGAATAAATGTATTTCGGGAGGCGCCCCCAAAATCTGTCTGTGTGCCCTATTTATTACATGTACCAGTAGTTGGGTTTTTTCCCCTAGGGTTCATTATTGGTTATCGGCTTCACCCATACGGGTGTAGCTGAGCCAAGCCCACTCCAGAAGGTTGAGGCCGTTACAGTTTCAAGCACTTTGCAACATAAAGCCGTTTGATACATATATATATACGACTCCAAAGCAAAGTTCTTAAAAAAAAAAAAATCTGAGATGAGCTACGTTCAAAATGTCCGATTTCTATCGTATAACTTCCGAATGAGAAAACATAACGTGCACCCCTACTGGTTTTTGGGAGGTCGACTGTCCGACCGTCAGGAGCGTTCGGTCGTTACTGTTGGGCCGGACCTACCGGTCCTACCATCACCAGGCTGGGCTCGCTCACTTCCGGTAGGTGTGGAAACGGTGCCGCAGGAACTGTTGGTGGTGAGTGACGTTATCCTCTTCCTCCTCCAACAAGCTGTGGCTCGCCAACAACTGCCGCATCTACAAACACAAGACACCGGGCTGGTCATGATAGACAGAGGTTTTTCACGTGACGTCACTTGACCATACGCGCACGCGCATGCAAATATCGAATCTCAGTATTTCCATTAGACATTGATCACTCGAAGGCGCGCGCGTTCCGCTTACATCCGCGTGATTTGAACGCTGACCGGCAAACAGCACGTGACTGAAAAACCTCCATAGGTGGTTGAGGCCGGTCGGTAAAAGAGAGTCAATCACCCGGATGCTCCTTTGTTTTTTCTCATGTGTGATTGTTGGCTTCGGGGTAAATCCTAAGAGGCCTGGGGCATAAACTCTAAGAGGCCCTGATATAATCATAAATGTGATCAACTAAAGGAGAAATCAAACCAGTAATGGAAAACAAAAAATGTCTGGGACCTTTTTAAACAATTTTGAACAAAATGGCAACGAAAACGTTTTGACCTGACCAGGACTTGAGACCTCTCTGGTGTTGCGTACCAGCGCTCTTACCATCTGAGCTATCCAGCTCTTTGGTGAAGGCCTTTGAAATAGTCAACTAGACTTTGCCGGGAAGAAAATGGGCAAAGTCTTGGGAAAACCCTGTTTGAGCCTGACGTTTTGAACCTCAAGTGGATCTTTTTGTAGCGCAGGGAGGCTTTCCTTAGCCTTTTGAGAGGCTCGGATCAAAACGGTATAGACACCCACCCACACACCCACACACCACCACCACCACCACCACCACCACCACCACCACCACCACCACCACCACCACCACCACCACCACCACCACCATCACCACCACCATCACCACCACCACCACCACCACCACCACCACCACCACCACCACCACCACCACCACCACCACCACCACCACCACCACCACCACCACCACCAACCCCTTCTTGAGATTTCGTAGCCATACCTGGGCCGACAGCTTGTTGAACTGTCCCTCGATGTTTTTGTTCAGCTGGCCGCCATCAACAAACTTGCTCATCTTGGCCGACACAGCCTCCAGCCTGTTTTTAAAGAGGCGGAAGGGGTGACAAAAAAAAATTAGCCAACCAGTTCACAGTGTTCAGAATCTCATTTCGCAGGGACTTTAACCTGGCGCCAACTGTGTGGGAGATGCACGCACCATAATAATTGATCCAGCCAGGAACACGAAGAATGGTCCTGCTAGGATCAAAACGTCAAGCCGTAAAAGATAGCGGCCGTCCAAGGACAAAGATATTGACAGACCCAGGGTAGACAAGACGAAATACATTATAAAGCAAAGATGGAGTTCACATGTGTTTCTGGTTGCAAAGTGGAAGGCTTGCGGTGATGCCTATATACATGATCTCCAGTGAGATGGAGTGTGGCTCTGAAATTAACATTTCGGGCAGTGTGTGCTACTCTGTCTCCAACTCTGTCTCCAACAAACCTTCCCCTTTGAACTTCCACCACGCAAGCCTTATCTTAAGACAATAAGCAGCCCCCATCCCCTGTTTTGTTGGTGATCAAGATCCAGGGGACTGGGTTCTTTGGTTTTTTTGGGGGGGTGGGGGTGGGGATGTCCTTCACGCACTTCTCTTCGCTCAATTTCATCCGCTTGATGAGATCTTCGTGATTCTGCTTCTTCGTCATCAGGTAATCCTCGCCCTTCACCTCCTCCCAGATGGAGATCTCCGTCTGCTTCTCCTGGGGGAGAGTATTCTCTGTAGCGAGACAGAGGGGGAGAGGGGAGAGAGGGGATGGATATATAGAGAGAGGGAGAGAGAGGGGGGAGAGTGGATAGAGAGAGGGAGAGAGAAAGAGAGGGGATAGAGAGGTAGAGAGAAAGGGAGAGGGGGAGAGAGAAGGAGAGAGAGAGAGGGGTTGGGAAATTAAATAGACAGAAGAGAGTTGGAAGAGAGAGAAAGAGAGAGAGTGAGAGGGGTAGACAGAGATGAGAGATGTAGAGAGAAGGGGAGAAGGGGAGGGAGAGAGGGGAGAGATATATAGAGAGAGAGATAGAGAGAGGGAGAGAGAGAGAGAGAGGGGGGAGGAAGGGAGAAAGATACGGGGAGAGAGAAAACGTATCTGAGTACCGCACATCCGCTATCGTCCCTCATCATCAAAGGGACGATAAGCTTCCTTCCAGTCTAAGCTTTATTTTTCCATTTTTCAAAAATAGTTCAGAAGTTCCTTGTCAGTTTTTCCTTTATTTGTTTGACAAAAAGGCAACGTGGAAGACAAATTCAGACCCTTCAGTGGTTCCTTTGTTTACCACTGTTGGTCTGAAGTTTGTTATTTTGGGTTTTTTTTCTATATAGACAAAACCCTCCCAAACACTACTCACTCATTAGGTTGGGAGCGCGGGATATGGCACACGTGGGACAGCACTTGTTCCAGGCCCAACGAACCACCTGGTAGATGTGAACGACGATGATGAACGGAGGGACGACCGACGGACGCTGGTAGTACTCCTTCACCAACTCGTAGCGCTGAAACTTCCAGAACTTGTCCGTGTTCTCCTGGATGGCGTGAAAGGTGTAACTATACCCCCCCAAAAAAAAAAAAAAAAAAAAAATTCACATAAGAATATACATGTACTATGAAGTTCATCCAAAAACTGTTGCAAACTGCTCACTGACTAAAATGGCCTGCAATACAATGAATCTCAGAAGTTAGAGGGCTTGACGTTTCGATCCTAGCAGGACCTTCTTTTTTGAGAAAAATAGACTGGGGAACTTTTTAACAAGTCTTAAACTCGAGCCCTCTGGTTGAACGTATTTTTAAAAATAAGCCAGACAAATAAAGGGGGAAAACATGACTGGGAAAAATGGCAAAAGAAAGCTTAGAATGGATCGGGACTTTAACTCGAGACCTCACGTTTTGCATTACAGCGCTCTTACCACCTGAGCTACCCGACCCGTTAGGTGGCGGCTTTCCCAGATAGTCGACCAACCCTTGCCGGCTCGGGGGTTAACGCCTGAGAGTCGCTGAAAGAGTCTTTGTTCAAAACTCGGACAAAATGTGGAGCCCGGATGCGGAGGTCCCGGCGCGAAGAGGTTTCAGAACCTCAAGCTCTGTTCCAATTGGAGAGTTATATTAATCAAACTATGGCAGCTTTGCTGAAAAGGTTAACTCAGGGCAAGGTTAACTCAGGGCGTTTTAAAATCTCTGCGAGACAGCGACCTCAACGTCACACTATCAACCCAAATGGGCTCCCAGGAACTCTCCGCTTAGCCACGGTCAACGTAAGAGCAGTGAAAGGTTCCTTACTTCAGCATGGCAATGAGCAGGTTCAGAAGCAAGACGTTGCTGATAAAGAGGTAGACGGCCAGGACTATCTCTCCAAACCAGGCATGCTGTGGACACGAGGCGTCGCTGACGTCGCTGGAGTTTCCAGCATTTCTGGGAGCGCAGCCCTCCTCTAAAAAAGCAAACAAAATTCGTGATTCATTTATGAATTATTCATGATTCACACGAATTATTCATGATATACATGATTTATTCATGATTTACATTAATTAATCGTGATTTACATTAATTATTCGTGATTGACATGAATTATTCATGATTTACATGAATTTTTCATGATTGACATGATTTATTCATGATTGACATAAATTATTCATGATTTTCATGAATTATTCATGATTTGTTCATGTTTGACATGAATTGTTCATGATTGAAATGAATTATTCATGATTTACATGAATTATACATGATTGACATGAATTATTCATGATTTACATGAATTATACATGATTGACATGAATTATTCATGATTGACATGAAATGTTCATGTTTGACATGAATTGTTCGTGATTGACATGAATTATTCATGATTGACATGAATTGTTCGTGATTGATTCATTTTGGTCTTTTATTCATTTTTGCCCAAGACGTAAATTAAATTAAATCATGAGAAAATCATGAAAAAAAATGTTCTTCAATAATATAGTCAAACAAGCAAAAGGAAAAATTGTCTTGGAACCTTTGAACAAATTGAATAAATGGCAAAGAAAACTGTGACTGGACCGGAATTTTTTCTTTGTCATTTTTTAATTTTTGAATATTTATGTGTTTTTATAGGTTCATATGAATGCTTGATTATGTATTTCGATTTTCGACGAAATCCTGTGATTTACAGTTCGCCGTTGGTGATTTTGAAGAAAAAAGAAGCCGCCCTCCTACTCACTGTTAATGTCGTCCAGAAAGAGCTCGCCGTAGAGCTGGAAGTAAGACTGGTACAGCACTCCCTTCGTGATCTTGCTCATGTCGGTGGTGTTGGGGAACAGAATGGACTGGCATGCCACCCCGTACGCGACCATGAACACCAGCAGGATGGCCAGAAAGGTCACTAGATCCAACAGCTGTCATGGGGGGGAAAAGAGCAACCCATAGATGTAATCTATCTGTCCGCTGCTTTTCCCGATTGCCTGCATACCGGGCCACTTTTCAGTGCCTTTGACCACCAACAGGTGTTTTATTTTGTAATAATGTGCCATTGCCAAGACTCACTAACTATGGGAAGGAGAAGAAAGATTCGCTTCTACCAGGATCTTTCTCAAAGATAGAAGAAAGATTCGCTTCTACCAGGACCTTTCTCAAAGATAGAAGAAAGATTCGCATCTACCAGGACCATTCTCAAAGATAGAAGAAAGATTCGCTTCTACCGGGACCTTTCTCAAAGATAGAAGAAAGATTCGCTTCTACCAGGACCTTTCTCAAAGATAGAAGAAAGATTCGCATCTACCAGGACCTTTCTCAAAGATAGAAGAAAGATTCGCTTCTACCAGGACCATTCTCAAAGATAGAAGAAAGTTTCGCTTCTACCGGGACCTTTCTCAAAGATAGAAGAAAGATTCGCTTCTACCAGGACCTTTCTCAAAGATAGAAGAAAGATTCGCATCTACCAGGACCTTTCTCAAAGATAGAAGAAAGATTCGCATCTACCAGGACCATTCTCAAAGATAGAAGAAAGTTTCGCTTCTACCGGGACCTTTCTCAAAGATAGAAGAAAGATTCGCTTCTACCAGGACCTTTCTCAAAGATAGAAGAAAGATTCGCTTCTACCAGGACCTTTCTCAAAGATAGAAGAAAGATTCGCTTCTACCGGGACCTTTCTCAAAGATAGAAGAAAGATTCGCTTCTACCAGGACCTTTCTCAAAGATAGAAGAAAGATTCGCTTCTACCAGGACCTTTCTCAAAGATAGAAGAAAGATTCGCATCTACCAGGACCATTCTCAAAGATAGAAGAAAGATTCGCTTCTACCAGGACCTTTCTCAAAGATAGAAGAAAGATTCGCTTCTACCAGGACCTTTCTCAAAGATAGAAGAAAGATTCGCTTCTACCAGGACCTTTCTCAAAGATAGAAGAAAGATTCGCTTCTACCAGGACCTTTCTCAAAGATAGAAGAAAGATTCGCTTCTACCGGGACCTTTCTCAAAGATAGAAGAAAGATTCGCTTCTACCAGGACCTTTCTCAAAGATAGAAGAAAGATTCGCTTCTACCAGGACCTTTCTCAAAGATAGAAGAAAGATTCGCATCTACCAGGACCATTCTCAAAGATAGAAGAAAGATTCGCTTCTACCAGGACCTTTCTCAAAGATAGAAGAAAGATTCGCTTCTACCAGGACCTTTCTCAAAGATAGAAGAAAGATTCGCTTCTACCAGGACCTTTCTCAAAGATAGAAGAAAGATTCGCTTCTACCAGGACCATTCTCAAAGATAGAAGAAAGATTCGCTTCTACCAGGACCTTTCTCAAAGATAGAAGAAAGATTCGCTTCTACCAGGACCTTTCTCAAAGATAGAAGAAAGATTCACTTCTAGAAGGACCTCTGTAAAGGACTGACGAAAGATTCTCTTTTTTGTAGGACCTCTCTGAAAGGCACAATCATCTGCAATTAGGGCATCACTCCCTTCTCATTGAACATGTCTTTAGTTGGGAGGCAGCGTGAATCTCTTTTTTTAAGATGGGATGAATCTCCGAACCGCTTCCTTTATCCCTACCATCTTCATTATCATGATGAGCTTGGGCCCCAGGATCTTGCTGGCCGAGAGGATGTGGAGAATGCGCAGGTAGAAGACGATGAGGTCCAGGGCCCAGACGATGCGGGCCGCGCCCAGGGTGAGGCGGTGTAGGCGCAGCCCAAAGCCCACGGCAAACAGGACCAGAGACACCAGATCGATGCAGTTCCAGTAGCCCAGGAACCAGGTCAGCAGTTGGCGGTAGAGCGTGCGGTTGGACTCGTGCAGCAGCTGCTCGTCCGCAGGCACGGACCCGACAATCAGGAGGGAAAAGAAAACCAGAGGCCAAAATTCGAACTTTAAAGTGCTGTCATCACCATCTTTATAGCCACAAGAAGACAATAGGGATAGTGTTTTTACCAAGTTTGGCTCGAATAATATCTTCTGTCGTTTCCTAGATAAAGGAAGAGATGGGAGGAGGAGGGGGATGAGGAGGAGGAGGAGGAGGGGGAGGACGAGAAGGAGGAGGAGGGGTAGGAGGAGCGGGAGGAGGAGCGGGAGGAGGAGGATGAGGTGGAGGAAGAGGAGGAGGAGGATATCAAAACAAACAATAAGACTTTTCCGCTATGCTGTAGGATCGTTTGAGACAAGGGTGGGACCAGACACACTAATTCCTTTTTCATAGTTGTTTGCATGCTCAGAACAATGAACAATTATGAAGCTTTATCTTATTTAATTTGGTTGTATTCAATAGAATCAAGACAAATTGCACCAATTTGAAGTCAAACTTCATCTCAAACGCCATTTTTCATCAATTCCACCCAATCCCATCCCCTTCCATTTTATCCGATCCCATCCAACTCCATCCCACCCCAGCCCATCCTATCACATACCATCCAAAGCCCATACCATTCCCTACCCTCCGCTCCCATCATACCCCACACCATACCATTCTATCCAAGTCCCTCCCACCCGATCCCATCCCATCCCACTCGATCCCACCCCGTCCCACCCCACCCCATCCCATCTCACCCAACCCCATCCCGTCCCACCCATCCCACCACATACCAACCCAACCCACCCCAATCCACCCCACCAACCCCACCCATCCCACCCAATCCCATCTCATCCCAGCCCATCCCACCCAATCCCACCCCATCCCATCCCATCATATAAAAAACACCCAGCCCACCCATCCCATCCATCCCATCATATCAAAAACCACCCCATCCCACCCATCCCATCCCATCATATCAAAAACCACCCCATCCCACCCAACCCAACCAAACCCAACCAAACCAAAGCAAACCCACCCATCCCACCCAATCCAACCTCATCCAACCCCACCCCACCCAATCCCATCCCATCCCATTCCATCATATCAAAAACCACCCCATCCCACCCATCCCATCCTATCCCATCCCATCATATAAAAAACCACCCCATCCCACCCAACCCAACCCAACCCAACCCAACCAAACCAAACCCACCCCAACCCCACCCCCACCTAGCCCACAGAACCCCACCCCTGCCCAGCCCATCCCTTCCAACCAAGCTTCTGGCCTACCTGGCGGACTTCCTCAGTGAAGAGAGTGAAGACCCAGACCACAAGGACCATCTCGTACATGTTGATCTCCTCATGCAGGTTGGCCAGAAGGATGTAGCTGAACAACCCCAGGAAGATGAAGTATGAAATCTAGCCACAATCAAAGAAAGGAGTGGGCTTTTAGCAATTGCACGCAGGAATAGCTCTAGGGAAGGGAGAGAGGGAATGAGCGAGTGTGAGGGAGAGCGAGGGGGACGGAGAGGGAGAGGGAGAGGGGAAGGGAGAGGGAGAGGGAGAGGGAGAGGGAGAGGGAGAGGGAGAGGGAGAGGGAGAGGGAGAGGGAGAGGGAGAGGGAGAGGGAGAGGGAGATGGAGATGGAGATGGAGATGGAGATGGAGATGGAGATGGAGATGGAGATGGAGATGGAGATGGAGATGGAGATGGAGATGGAGATGGAGATGGAGATGGAGATGGAGATGGAGATGGAGATGGAGATGGAGATGGAGATGGAGATGGAGATGGAGATGGAGATGGAGATGGAGATGGAGAGGGAGAGGGAGAGGGAGAGGGAGAGGGAGAGGGGATGGGAGAGGGAGAGCGGGAGGGGAGGGAGAGCGAGAGCGAGAGGGAGGGAGAGGGGAGGGGAGGGAGAGGAATAGGGGGAGAGGAATAGGGAGAGGGAGAGGGAGTGGGAGAGGGAGGGGGAGAGGGGGAGGGACAGGAACAGGGGAAGGGAGGGGAGGGAGAGGAATAGGGAGAGGGAGAGGGAGTGGGAGAGAGAGAGAAACGGACTGGGACTTGGACAGGGACAGGGGCAGGGAGAAGGACACATGGACAGGTACAGAGAGAGGAAGAGGGAAAGAGGGTGTGGCCCCGGGGCTGGACTGCTTTTTCTCACCATGTTCAGATGGAAACTGATGATAGGCGCATCAATGAAGAGCTTGAATCTGTAGCACAAGGACACACTGGTGCGTTCCCTGTGCAGCATGTAGGTGTGAATGCTTCTACAGTAATCCACTTCATCATCACTCTCGACTCTGCAAAAAAAGGGGGTTTCGCATCATTCTCAATTCATCTCTCCTCGATAACGGGATGCCAAAAAACCTCCCTGACACAGATGACGATGTAGAATGTGTGATTGCTACTGTGTATGTGTATGGGCCTACCGTTCACTGCGCGTTATGAAGTCTCCTTTTACTGTCTGAACATTTGAATAACATCTATTTATATGTATTTATATATATCTATTTATATGTACGTTCCCAACGGTAGAAAGCCACTCGGCTTATTCCGATTAAGTCTCCGGTTGATTATTTTTGATCATGAGGTATACCTAAGATCGCTCTCGCTTTCCCAATCTCTCTCCGTCTCCCTACCTCCCTGTCTCTCTCTCCTCCTCTCTCTCCCTCTCTATCCCTCCATCCGTGTCTCTCTCTTTCTCTCTTTCTCTCCTTCTCTCTCACCCATCCCTCCCTGTCACTCTCTCCACCCCTCTCTCTACACTCCTGTCTCTCTCCGCCTCTCTCCCCATCCCTCCCTGTCACTCTCTCCACCCCTCTCTCTACACTCCTGTCTCTCTCCACCTCTCTCCCCATCCCTCCCTGTCTCTCTTCCCCTTCTCTCTTCCCCTCTCTGTCTCTGTCTATTTCTCTATGTCTGTCTATCTGCCTGCCTGTCTCTCTGTCACTCTCTCTATCTCTGAGGTAAGAACCAGGGGAAGACTTACGAGTAATGCATGTAGCTGTTGTCCATGTAGTATTTTCCCGACTTGGAGTTCTTAACCTCTGGAGATAAACCTCCACCGATGCTATCCGTAGTCTCATCGTCAGCAGACTGTGTATGTGAGGAGGGCAGGAGAGGGCATGAAGGGCAGGGGAGGGCAGGAGGGGCAGGGGGCAGGGGGGCAGGAAAGGGAAGAGGAGGGCACGAAGGGTAGGGTAGGGGAGGGCAGAGGAGGGCATGGTAGGGGAGGGCAGATCGAGGAGGGCAGAGGAGGGTAGAGGTGGGCAGAGGTGGGCATGGTATGGGAGGGCAGAGGAGGACAGGGGAGGGCAGGGGATAGCAAATAGAAGGCAGGGTAGAGAAGGAGAAGGCAGAGGACGGCAGAGCAGGGCCCGGGAAGGGAAGGCGGGGGAAGGCAGGGGGATGCAGGGCAGGGCAGGGTAGGGCAGGGCGGGGCAGGGGAGGGCAGGGGGCAGGCGAAGGCAAGTCATGACATGTCAGGGGAGGGCAGAGGAGGGCAGGGGCAGGGGAAGGCAAGGAAGGGGGGCAAGGGGCAAGGGAGGGCAAGGGAGGGCAGGGCGGGGCAGGGGAGGGCAGGGGCAGGGGAAGACAATTCAGGGCATGGCAGGGGAGGGCAGGGGAGGTCAGGGACAGGGGAATGCAAGTCAGGGCATGGCAGGGGAGGGAAGGGGAGGGCAGGGGGAGGCAATGCAGGGGAATGCAGGGCAGGGCATGGGAAGGCAGGGCAGGGTACGTGGGGGACGGATGGGAGTAGAGGGAATGGGTGGAGAGAGAGAGAAGAGAGAAAGAAGGAATACCGTTTGCTCCAATCACCCCGTCAACAGGGAGATGATGGGGGAAAGTTTTCATCATGCTCCACAAATTTAGCACCGGCCAACCTATATAGGACAAGTTCCTTTTCTTCTCTTCCTTACCGTTTGATAAGCGGATACGCTGTGATCCATTCTGTGTATGTAGGTCACGGCAAAGGGTACTGCCAATGGACAGAGGAGGCAGGCCCAGATCTGTGACAGTGGAGAAAAAAACAGAGATGCGTTGGCACATGAGGGGCTCGGACCTGGGATTGGGACCACCGGGAACCCCTTGAAACTTGACCGGCGTAGCACAGATTAAAAGTGCGGTCCTTCGTGAAATTAATATGAACCAATTCCCATTCGAACTTTGACTGGACCGGAACGCGAACCCAGGTCCGGCTTTGCGCACCAGCGCTCTTACATCTGAGCTATCCAGCCCTTAGATGGTGGCCTTCCGTGAAATTTTCACGACCGAAAATCTGTCGTTTTTGAGAAAAGATTAATTTGCTCAAATGTCTGACAGAAAATAGCATTGTCTGGAACATTGACTATGTGCCTACGACGAGCCGCTCGAAACGGCTTGAGCAAATTGCAGTTCCCAATCTCATCCTATACGGCAGTTAGTTGCTTCTGACTGGCGCCCCATCCCCGTCAAAAACTAGTTGACTATTGGGGAAGGCCACCATAGTATAAGGGCTGGATAGCTCAGATGGTAAGAGGAGGCATATAAGCGTCACGACGTATGACATTTAACCACCGAGGCTAAGCTATAAGTGCGCATGCGCGAAGCCAGGTTTTGCTGAGGCCTCCCCCATTCATTCATTCATTCATTCATTCATTTCTCAGGTAGTTATAGGCACAAGCACGAAACAACCCTAACCCTTATCCTAATCCCAACCCTAACAACCCTAATCCTGAACCTAACCCTAATCCTAATCCTAATCCTAACTCTAAATGTAACGCTAACCCAACCCGAACTCTAACTCTAACCATAACCATAACCCTAACCGTAGCGCCTTAAAGGTCAACTGCAATGCATTTTGGAATTCGTTTTTATTATTTCAAATAATACTATGGTGTCAGTAAAATACATCCATACATTTTTTCCGAATTCTAAACTATGGGAAAGAGTTTTAAAAGGGGGAGCAGCCACGCCCCCGTGGAGGACGTCCTTGGTGACGTCAGCGGATGAAGACTCGGTCCATTACTCTTGTCGGGGAACTATTGTATTGTACGTTCGTGTATACCAACAGTCAGTGCACGTTTTTCAAGAGAACTGATTTCGGGAGTAAATATCGACAAACCCGTTGACACGCCAGCCAGATTCGTTGTTGAAGATTGCAGCAGTGGAATAAACATGCATTTATTCCCTGACGATCCTAGAATAAGCCGCATTTTGAAGTCAAAAATCACGCTGACACGACCGAAATAATCCGACCCGTCAAATTGTGCAGTGCAGTGTCCATTTCGAAGCTTGTTTTCACGGAGACCATTCGGGCTCATACGTGTATGGTTTGGCAACGTGTTCCCGTCTGTGGCAATAGGAAAACTATTTTCAGAATTTCTATCCTTGTTATCGACTTAGAATTCATCTGATTCCGAAGAAAAAGCTTGTCGAAAGACGTCTCGGCCAACAAAATTGTCAGGTTTTTCTCGCCGAGAAAAAGATTGGTGCCACGCTCAAAAACGTGCATTATCTGCTGAACGCGTCAGGGAACCTCTCCGACTATCTAAGTGCATACGGCTTTCGCGGGGAGAGAACAAACATTCTGCGTTCATCCGGTGACGTAAAGAACAGCGCCCTCAATAACTAGGAGCATAATTTTAATTAATTATAAAAGGCTTCCAATAAGCCTGAAACACAAAATTTATGTTTGATCTGGAATTACAATGTACCAATGAACATATTTAATGCCAAATCAGGATTTTCTAATTTTTGCGCTTCAGTTGACCTTTAAGCCTAACCTACGCTGGTTTACAAAACACGTCCTTGTATAGTCCCTACACAATTTACGGGGTACCAGCATGGCTCAAAGACGGTGGTTAAGCGTCATATGTCGGTCCTGTTATATATCTCGTAAGAGCACTGGTACGTTAGTCCAGAGGTATCGGGTTCAAGTCCCGGTCCAGTCAAAGTTTCCTTTGACTTTGTTTGTCCCCATCCCACGACAGACACAGGGTGATATAGGACTCGCCTGGATGAGGCTGGTGTTGTACGACAGCCGGCCCATCCAGAGTTCGTTCAGGAGGTTCTGCACGGCGGCGTGGGCGATGAAGCACTTGCTTCGGGCCGCGGTGGCCAGCTCCAGGCAGGTGGAGCCGCCCCAGGATTGCAGCTCCTGCACCAGCATCAGAGAGGTCCGTCGTCGGTCCTCGGCAAAGCAGTGGCTGAGCAGCTCAATGGCCATCCTCTCAAAGTCCCTGCCAAGAAGGGTTGCCAATTGCCGTACAAGTGCCAATGCCTCTCACACACACACACAATGAACTATAAAGGGAGGGTACCCCCGTCCGCAACGTGGCCAATTTCCGGACGTTCCAAATTTGAAAAATTACTCGCTCATTGGAAGGTTTGCGGTGACACCATAAAACACTTCGCTTTCGAGAAGGAGTTTGGCTCTGAAAAGAGCCAGTAACTCTCTTTTCACACCCTAATTCCTTTTTGAAAGGAAAGTGCTACATGGTGTCATCGCAAACCATCCACCTAGTATTCCCACCATGCAAACCTTAAAGTCTTAGGTCTATCCAAATCACTTGCTCATCAGGAAGTTTGTAATGGTGTAAGACATTCCGTGAAATTTTAGGGCTCGAAAATCGGCAGTTTTTGAGAAGCGAAAATTGAGCGATCGTTGGAACAAAGAGTTCCTTTTGCAAATAATAAGTATGAAAACACCATTTAATTTTGAAAGGATAATTCCCCTGACTTTCTGACTTCCCCTGACTGTCTGTTTATGTCAATTACAATTTGCCTTTGAAAAAAAAGAGGTCCTGCTAGGATCGAAACGTCAAGCCCTCTAACTTTTGAGTTATTTCTTTTTTAGTTAATTAGGTGCAGGATTTTGAATATAATGTGGGTGGTGCTTGAAATTGATTATTCCATTATTGGGACGAGATTTTGAAGTAGGGTATTTGACAATAAAATAACACGTAGCCATACCATTCGCAAAAAAAAGAAGCCTTTGTGTAGTCTTCTTAACCCTTAGATGGGATACCCCTCTTGAGTATAATGGAATAGTCGCTCAGAAAAGTTCTGCATATCCATAGCCTCACTACGCACGCACCATTTTAATAATTATAATAGGCCGTGTCCGAAACGGGCTAGGCTGGTTCCCGTCCCCTACCTACCTGGTCTCCAGGGATGTCTCGTGGGATGTCTGGAGACCGGCTAGGGGACGGGAACCAGCCTAGAAACGGGCTTCCAGAACTACGACTGGGGGTATTTTCTTCGCATCTCCGTGTAAATGTATTTCCAATAGGGGGTAGACCTAGCGCTAGCTCTAGACGCCCGTTTCGGACACGGCCATACACTAGGGTCATAAAAGCAACATGGCGGACGTCAACATTGCGTAGTGCAGTCATGCTTCTGCTACACGGTCACTTATAATTTTGGCCAATTCTTCTTATTTTGTTATATCCACCTTCCCGATTGTCCGATAGGCACCGAAATGGTAAGCGGACCATTTCTTTTCTTAATTTTGTAGGCATTGGTGGGCTCAGTATGACACGATGGAATGAACCGCACGACGGGGAGAACACGGCTGTGTACAAAACATTACATTATGCACCACGTGTATACCCCCAGAACTGTGGGGTTCTACGTCGTCCGTTGCTCTCCCGACCGGAACCCCACAGATAACTAGGCTTTTTTCCCATAGGCTTCTGTGTAACGTTCACAAGTGCTGTGGCATAGGGATCAGCAGGTTCAGCATAACTCATAAAATACTGCTTCATTTGGCCCAAGATTTCTAGCAAATGTGGTTTACATACCACGCACCTGTGTGCAACTGTCCATGTGGCGAAAATGTGTCAATTTCCCCCAAAAAAATGGGCGAAAACCTCCCGGTTTGGTCGTAACTGGCAGTCTGGTCCCTTGCTGCGAAGACGTACAGGGGACCAGACTGCCAGTTGCGGCGCTGCCGTTTGGATCTTGCGACCAAACCGGGAGGTTTTCGCCCATTTTTTGGGGGGAAATTGACACATTTTCGCCACATGGACAGCTGCACACAGGTGCATGGTATGTAAACCACATTTGCTAGAAATCTGGGGCCAAATGAAGCAGTATTTTATGAGTTATGCTGAACCTGCTGATCCCTATGCCACAGCACTTGTGAACGTTACACAGAAGCCTATGGGAAAAAAGCCTAGTTATCTGTGGGGTTCCGGTCGGGAGAGCAGCGGACGACGTAGAACCCCACAGTTCTGGGGGTACCACGCGTACGCGTCACAAAATCATGATTCTCTGAATGTTTATTGTCTGCGTAACAATACAGGGGTCTATTGTGAACTAAAATCTTGCCCATGGTTTGTTTGAGAAGTCCCATCGCCATAAAATCTGATGAGAATTCCTGTGATACCTCTGCTCGGGGAGAAACTGATTCGAGCAAGGGGCTACAGCAAACAAACCCTAGGCCGCCCCCCTCCCCATCTGCGCAACTCACTTTGAATGGTCCAACATCCGGGCAGACTCTTGCTGGTCGATCGTGTGGAATTCCGACAGCGCCCGCAAGAGCTTGCAGCCCACAAGGGCGCCCCCTATGGACGTCTTCCCCCGTTTCCAGAACAGCCTGGCCAGCTTGTAGCGGTGGAATAAAATGGACCAGAGAAACAGCTCCCGGAAGGGGTCCACAAAGTAGTTATGGTCTGGCAAAGAACCAAGTGGGAAAACGGAGAGATCGACAAATCACACAGATCTACGTAAAGGTATGTAAGTTAGGGTAGATCGTTTGCGAAGGTCAGAGAATCATGCCAACGTAAACTCAACGTACACCAACATTGCTGTGTACAGAGCCGTGGTCCTGAGTGCACTGCTGTGAGACGTGCACATGAAACTGCTGGAGCAGTTTCATGTGCACGTCTCACCGCCAGGTTCTGGAGAAGTGCGGCCTCCCCAACATTGAGTGCTTGATTATCAAGGCCCAACTGAGATGGACAGGACATAATTATTATCCGCATGGAAGATGACAAGATTCCAGATATGTTACTGTATGGACAGTTGAAGCAGGTGCACCGTGGTCTAGGAAGACCCCTCAAGAGGTACAAAGATAGTCTGAAGGCAAACCTTGCAATTGCAACTTCACCGTAAACTCTTGGGAAGCAACAGCCCATGACAAATCTCTTTGGAGGCGCCAGTGTATACAAGGCATAAAGGTTCTTGAAACCGACAGATCAGAGCAATGGCCATCCAGTCAAAGAAGGAGAAGGAAATAGAGTTCCACTATGGATTCATTCCCTTGTAGCATCTGTGGCCGATTGTGTGCATCACAAATTGGACTTCATTCTCACATGAGAACCCACCCCGGAAAATGACCTGTCTGCCTGCTCATCTGTCGCATCGACAGGAGATTCCATATGAATACACATAGAATAACATCTGCGTAAGCTTCTCGACACTTGACTTTGTAACGAAGCAGAACAGGAGTTTCCTTTGTCTATACCCTTGTCGTCGTAGGTGTCGTCGCTATCATACATGGGTTTGTAGATTTCAAAAATGAGCTCCTTCTGCACATTGCCGATATCCATCATTGTTAAGTTGGCTGTCTGCGTGTAATCCTGCAAGGGAATTGCGCAACAAATCCACATTATTTGATTGAACTTTACCCTATATGTTTTCATTCGAGTAATAATAATGCAAACACGTTGCCAAATGTTTACTGACTAAAATGACCAAAATGAACACATACAACATTAGGGGGGCCCTATGTTTCCATGCTAGCAGGACCTTTCTGGCAGAATCTTTGAGAAAGGCCCTGCTAGGATCGAAACATCAGGCTCCCTCTTTCTAATGCTGATTGAATTAAACAGCAAAGAAATTGTTTGCCTTGACCGGGATTTGAACCCGAGACTGGGTTGGAGCGCCTGTTGGAAGCATTCAACCATTAACTATATCGTATACTCTTCAGGAGTCATGCCACCGTTTTTATCTAATTAACTGACTGACAATTTCCAGTCACATTCCATGGCTTCATCATAACACATTTTAAACAATGAGTGCAGACAAATATTGTAAAAAAAAAAAATCAAAAATAATCTGAGGGATCTTACTTTTTTCATCCTTTTTTCTTTCTGTTTGTCGAGCAGCGTGTATAGAGGTGATGGCTTACATACCTGATCGGAGGACGAAAGACCAAAACAAAGCACAACCCTATCTCTACTATAATAAGGTCAGACTAATGTCCCTGCTCAAGAACTATACATGCCCTCCACTTATTCATTGCCTACACGTTGCAAACTCAAGTCACTACCCCTCTGATGCTCACTTTGAGTATCTTCAAAATAACATCCGGTACACAGTGGCACTCTTTCCAGGTCATCTGCAGAACTAGGAGCGCTGATAAATTGCACACTGCCTACTGACGTTACTGACCAAGGGCAGATTTCACAGAGCAGCATAAGCGTGAAAATCGGCTAAGAAAGAAAATTCACCCTAGTGTAAATAGATTTTACAAACCGAATTGCAATAATTTTATGATCTCGATTGGTTTTGACTTGTCCTCCACCATTCTTTTCTAGCGTATGTAAAACGAAAGAGTATTTGTTGGCAAGCTGAGTCTGCGAATCGTGACTTTTTGCGCTTCAGCAAATTCTGGTGTTGAAGCGACTCTGTGAAATTGGACTCCCGAAATACAACCATCTCTGAATGATAAACAGAGTGCCTGGCGATGGGGTGTGGTTTCGATCCTAGCAGGACCCGTCTATAGAGAAGGCTGCTTCGATCCTTGCAGGATCTCAGAGACGGCGTCGACAGGACCAAGCACATCCTATACAAGGCTGCACGCATTCTTGGCACACCAGACACAGCTTAAACCTTTGACACCCAGACACTGAGACAGAGATGACTTCTAAAACTTCTAAAACTACAAGAGACTGCACAGTTGCACACCTCATACGCAAGAAGTCAAGAGAACCTCCCCTCCCCCGAACTCACCTTTTCGTACAGTTTCGCCAGCAAGCGTACCGTCAGGAACTTCTTGGGGTCGATTCTTCCCTCGTCCAGGAAGAGCTTCACAAACTTGCGCTGGTTGTTGACCAGGGCGTCGAACAGCAAGTTGCCTAGCTCGTCGTCCTTCCAATTCGGGTAGTCCAGGAGACATTTGCGGGCCAGGTCGATGCGATTCCAGATCACGGCCAGATGAAGATCATCCCGATCCTTGCAACCATGGTTGGCTAAAAAAAAAAAAAGCAACAAAAAATACCCAAAACAAAGATCAACTCATCCATTTAATCATCAATACATTAGTAAACGTTGTAACCATTGTTGGCTGAAAACAGTTAAACTCACTCACTAATACATTAATAAAGAATCATTTGCAGTGATGCCATGCACGAATACACAATGATATTGAGCAAAAATGTTTTAAACTACTAAAAAAAATGACCAAATGACCATCTCAAAAATGTCCATGGCCTGATGTTTCAATCCGGGTAAGACCTTATTTTGCATTGTAAAACTCGGGTGGGGGAATCTCTTTGCTGTACTTAGGGCGGGGCCACCTGTCAGATGCACGTAACCTTTAGTAATGCAGTTCAATCAAAGGCCTTTGAGGGAAGTCGTGCAAGGATTGAACACGTTTTGAGAGAGAACCAACTAGTATTTAAACTGTATTTAAGGAATGCCCAGCTAGGATCAGACCTTCTAAAAAGGTCCAGCTATAAAGGATCAATACTGCCTTCTAAAAATGTCCAGCGAGCATCATAACTATCTTTAAAAAAAAAAGGTCAAACTAGGATCAGAACTGCCTTCTAAAAGGGTTCAACGGGGATCAGAACTGCCTTCTATATAAAGGTCCAGCGAGGATCATAACTGTCTTCTATATAAAGGTCAAACTAGCATCAGAACTGCCTTCTAAAAAGGTCCAGCTAGGATCAGAACTGCCTTCTGAAAAAAGGTCCGGCTGGGAT